>CAUYSK010010884.1:0-63282 GCA_963575035.1 Avahi laniger
GTATCCTTCACTTTAAGTGTTTTTCATATCTGTGTTGGTATCATTTCAAATGTTCTCTTCTAGTTACTTTGAAATATACAAATTATTGTTGCTATGTAGAGTCACCCTAGTCTGCTCAAACATTACAACTTACGTCTTCTAACTAACTGTATGATCGTACCCATTAATACTGTGGTCCCCAACTCCTGAGCTGTCGATCGGTACTGGTCTGTGGCCCACAGCAGGAAGTCAGTGGCAGGTGGGTGAGGGAAGCTTCATGTGTATTTACAGCCGCTCCCCATCGCTCTCATCACCACCTGAGCTCCGCCTCCTGCCAGATCAGCAGCGGCATTAGATTCTGCATTATGATGAGTTGTATAGTTATTTCATTATATATTACAATGTCTGTGGAAAAATTGTCTTCCATGAAACCAGTTGCTGGTGCCAAAAAGGTTGGGGACCACTGCATTAACCAACTCTCTTCAGCCCTCTCCCACCCACCCTTCCCAGTCTCTGGTATTTTTCATTCTATTCTCTTTGTCCACGAGATCAACTTTCTTAGCTCCCATCTATGAGCGAGAACATGTGATATTTGTCTTTCTGTCTGGCTTATTTCACTTAACGGAATGACCTGCAGTTCTATCGATGTTGCTGCAAATGACATGATTTAATTATTTTTTGTGGCCAAATAGTATTCCATTGTGTATAAAAATGTTTTATCTATTTGTCCATGATGAACACGTAAGCTGGTTCCATATCTTTGCTATCATGAATAGCGCCGTGACGACTGCATGAGCGCAGGTATCCTTTTGATGTACTGATTTCTTTTCCTTTGGATAAATACCTTGCAGTGGGATTTCTGGATTGCATGGTAGATCTATTTTTAGTTTTTTTCAGAAATCTTCATACTGATTTTCATCCCCCTGGTAATTCTAATATACAGCCAGGGTTGAAAAACCACTCAAGTCAAAGAATAAATGTAGTCAGAGGAACCCAGTCGAAGCTCAGCATGCTTGTCAAATGGTGAGCCGTGTGTTTTTCCGGTGGCTTATTTTTACTGCTGCCACATGCTAAGCTTTAAATCAAAGGAATGTGCCTCTATATGTATAAATGCCTATAGGAGTTTTGAATGTCATAATTAAATCAAACCACCACAAATAATGTTGGAGCCGGAACCACAAAATGAAGTAAAAGGCTTTCAGTTGCAGTGTTGAAAAGCTAAAGGAGAATGTCTCACTTTCAGTTTTTATACCTTTGTTTGTATATGTACTGATGTGTAAAGTGATGAGATCTTAGAGAGCCTTGCTCAAGCACACATACACAAGCCCCCCAAAAATCTTAAAAAAAAAGTGGGCAAATATAAAGGATGGGGATTATTTTTCCCTCCCTTATTTCATATTCCTTGGAAATTGACAACATAATTGTGTTTAAATAGATGTCCTATGTATTTTTACACCAAATGGAAGATCCTGTTTACTGAATAAATGCAAAATCAGCATGTCAGTTTAAACTGCCTTCTGCTATCTCCCTCATTCGAATTTGATAATATAAATCTTTAAAAGTATACGTTATAATGAAACGTTATCCAAGTACTAAATTTTCTTCTACTGTATTGAAATTAAAAGCAACATTTCTCTGGCCTAGAGCTAACTTTTATGACTCCCATGGTACGGTCTTTTTTATCTTGATTTTTTTTTTAAGATGTTCAAATAAGTGAGTTTTCTTTTTACTTGACACATTTTCACATATGTTGCCTTGATCTTTCACATCTTTTACCCATATGGGAGCCTTCCTAGGAAAGAAAGGATCTGTATTTAATTATCTCATGGGGACAATTTAAAGGGAAATCCAAAGCTTCTCCTCTGTAGCTGTGCCTTAAGGAGGAATAGGCAGCAATGGTGAGTTTACAGCTTTTGGCTGTCGATAGCGATTTCTCCCAGTTCCCTCTGTGATAATACTAAGCCCACCTGTTCACTTGGGCATATCCCAAGATCATTGATTCAGACCCTAATTTGCGAACACTCGGATTGGGACTGGGCTGCAGTATATGGCAGGCTTATCCGCAAGGTTTGCTTAGCAAATTAAAAATTATAAAAAGATAAAAGAGTATTTAAATTGAGACCAACTAACTTTATGTAACTTGAAATGTTTAAAAAAGTATCCATATATATTTAATCGTTTAAAGCTCGGTTTTAAAAGTCTAGAATCATACAATCTGCATTTTACAGTTGAAACTAAATTTAGAGAGCTCAAAAGATTCACATGAAGATCATTAGGTGGATAGTGGTAAAACCAAGATTAGAAGGCAAGCCTGCTGGGTGCCGCAGTTCTCGCCTGTAATCTTAACACTTTGGAGGCTGGGGCAAGAGGATCACTGGAGGTCAGGAGTTCTAGACCAGCCTGAGCAAGAGTGAGACCCTGTCTCTATAAAAAATAGAAAAATTAGCCAGGTTTGGTGGCTTGCACCTGTGGTCCCAGCTACTCGGGAGGCTGAGATGGGAGGATTGAGCCTATAAGTTTGAGGTTGCAGTGAGCTATGATGATGCCACTGCATTCTAGCCTGGGTAACAGAGTGAGACCCTATCTGGGAAAAAAAAGTTTCCTTGCCATGTGAAACTACCTTCTGAACTCTTTTATTAAAAACTGGCTCTCAGGCAGGGCGCGGTAATCCTAGCTCTCTGGGAGGCCGAGGCAGGCGGATTGTTTGAGCTCAGGAGTTCGAAACCAGCCTGAGCAAGAGTGAGACCCTGTCTTTACTAAAATTAGAAAGAAATTAATTGGACAACTAAAAATATATAGAAAAAAATTAGCCAGGCATGGTGGCACATGCCTGTAGTGCCAGTTACTCGGGAGGCTGAGGAAGGAAGATCGTTTGAGCCCAGGAGTTTGAGGTTGCTGTGAGCTAGGCTGAAGCCACAGCACTCTAGCCCGGGCAACACAGTGAGACCCTGTCTCAAAAAAAAAACAAAACAAAAACTGGTGCTCAGAATGCTCTTATACTCATATACTAGTTTCAGTTGCTTTTATTATTGAGTATAATAATAATTCTGGTAAGACACATTCTACAATCTATACCTTTTCCCTGGTTCAAACTGGTCTTCCTGTTGAATAGTCACAGTAATGAAGTTCTACTTTACTCTGCTATAGCATAAGATGTAATTGTAAGTGGATTTCCTACCCGTGCAGAGTAACGAACCAAGAGAAACGAATGATGGTTGATGTAGTTAGAAAGGCATTGCATTACATGTAAGTATTAATTAAGACTTTTTCAGTTGCAAGTGACCGAAATTGATGTCGTTGCCTCCCACAGCTGGGAGGGATACCGGGGCAGCGTGCAGGATGGAAAGAAGACCTTCAGAAACTAGAATCAGGAACAGAGATTGACACAGGGACTCGTGTCACTTTTTGCTTACCTCTGCTTGGCTTTGTTCTGTAGACAGACTTCCACCAACATCTGGGGAGATGGCGCTAGTGGCCTGAGATTGATATCGCGTTAGCAATAGCACTGTAAACTGTGGTTTCCAAATCCATTTCTGAATCTCAGAGAAAGTCTCCAGTTGACCCTGCTTAGGTCATGTGTCCCACTGTGTCCAGAGCACAAGGGCATTAGGTTGCCTAGGGTTACTGCAAGGTGGGTTGGGTGGATACAAGAGGATGGGAGACAAGAAAGCTTCATGGACAGACAGAAGCAGCAACTGCCAATCAATTACACATGGAGTTTGTTGACTTGAGGAGCTGGAGGAAGGTTCATCTACTCCCCTATCTCTCTCCCATTGACCTGCCTCTTTCATGGGGGCAATTTACAAAATTTCAGATGCCCCGTGTTCATCCCAAAGCCACCAAATCAGGATTTCTCAGGGTGGAGCCCAGGGGTGGCTTAGTATTGCAATAGCACCACAGGTGACTCTGATACATCCCTAGATAAGAAGTACTGTTTGAAGTCATTATCACCAGGAGTCTATTTTCTGGGATGGATAACACATATCAGGCAGTCATCAGCCATCAATATCTTATCATGAATTAGTTCAACACATTAGCCGAATTCACTCAGCTGGATTTCAAAATCATGAGATCTAGGATGAATACGATTTGAAGAAGAAAGGAGCAATTAGGACTGGACCGAATGGGGCCTGGAGTGGGGAGCGGGGTGGGACGGCATTGCAGTGAGGCTCTGTGCAGTTCAGAATGAACTGAACCTCAGATTCCTCTTCCGGCACAAGCCACGATTCCAGCCCTCTGGCTTTTTCCTTCTACTATAATTTCTGTTTAGACTCATACTTTTAATAGTTCATGATTCCATGGTTTGCTCTTAATTCCCAGCCTGGAGTATACAGCTGTTTCAGCTACCCCGTAACCTTGTTATCCTGTGCCCCCACCCCTCCAGACCTCTTCCCTCCTGCTGGCCAGCTGCAGGTCACTGTTGAGCAAGTTGTACGCGACGCTCCACATCACGTGTCTAACATCAGCCCGATGCCCCGAGGCTGCCCATCTACATCTGCCTTATCTCGCTGCCTCTTCACTCTCTGACCGTCAGAGCCTGGGCTGCGCCTGCCCTGGTCTGGCCAAGCTGCCCACGCAGTCCTCGTTTCCCTCACGTACCTCTCACTGATAAAACTGGGGCCCTCCAGCCTGTCAACTCTGATGTCAAATTTATCTGCATCTAGACTTAGAGCCTCATGTTTATCTTTATTCCAGGAGAACAAAGTGTTCTTGTTCGTGGCCAGCATCTCTGTTCTCTCCTAACCTTCATAACATTTCCCTGATTTC
The DNA here is from genome assembly GCA_963575035.1 of Avahi laniger. Classification (NCBI taxonomy): domain Eukaryota; kingdom Metazoa; phylum Chordata; class Mammalia; order Primates; family Indriidae; genus Avahi; species Avahi laniger. Next base: position 4,747 of record CAUYSK010010884.1, read on the forward strand.
TGTTTTTTCTCTTTTTCTTCTCTTTCTCTTCATAGGGTACCTTTTGTCTGCCTGCTCCTTACACGTGGATCTAGTTAAGAATATATTCATGGCCCAGTCGTCTCCTCTCATTAGATTACTTTGGGTGACCTCATATATTCTTATGTTTTTAACCACCAAATCTATGCTATTCATTTCCCAGTATTTCCAGCCCTGGCTTCCTTCTAGACATCCACTCGAATGTTCCATAAGCATGTCTATGTGGACATACGCAGAGCTGATTGTATCAGTATCATCTTTTTGATCAAGCCTATGTACATACATCTTCTTGTATTCTCAATCCCAGCTAATGAACCACATCTACTTAGGAGCCCAAGTCAGAAAGCTTCAAGTTACCCAACATACTTCTGTGTACAACAATCTCTTTATTTAATTGACTACAGAATCCTGCCAACGTTTCCACTTAAGTGTAGCATCTCTAAACTCTTTCTTCCTCTCTCACCCTCTGTCACCATGTTACTTGTTCAAACCTTCATCATCCTCTGCTTGGACAACTGCAGTAACACAACACTCAGTCTCCCTGCTGCTGTAAACCGATGCTCTACTTTTCAGCCAGAGTAATGCATCTAAGAGGTAGTTCTGAGTGAGTTATCTTTTCTGTTTAAAATTTTACGTGAATTGACATCACCTAGTGAATAAAACCCTGGTTCCTAATTATGCTGTGAAAGATCCCACATGATCTCCTGGCCACTAGCCTCTCAGTGTGGCACATCTTACGCAAGTAATATGGAATTGATTGAAATTATCCATATTTATACTCTTTTAGCCCCCGTGCCTTGATTAGGTAACTCTCTCTACTTGGAAGGCCTTTCCAGCTATTCTTTGATGGACCAACCTCTACTCATCCTTTAAGACTTAGCTCAGAAGTCATCTCCTCCAAGAAAACTTGGCTGGTCCTCCAGGTTGGGAGGAATGCGCACTTTGTACTGTCTCTCTCGATAGAATTTGAGCTTATCAGGATAAGGGCCACATCTTCAATCTCTACATTCTTATTATGTAGCACGACATCAAGCTCATAAAAAGCGTATCATAAACACCTGTTGTATGGAGCAGAAGGATAAGTTGGGGAGACAATCGCAAAAGGATGAAGAGAATGCAGAAAAATGGGAAGTGAGAAGGCGGCAAGAGCTCTCTTTGCTTATTTTATATTAATGATTTTGTTAATGGTAGAGCGTATATTTGGCAGGAGGGACAGAGGGATGTGCATTACTAGCACAGGAATTGCAGCTATTAGTGGGGATACGTACTCCAGCAGAACAAAAATCAGGAAAGAAAAGGCAGGATCTGGAGACAGGAAATGACAGGGATGGAAAGAGCCTGTATCAGGCACCTTTTTCATATCCTCTTGTCCTCATCTGTGTCCATGGTCTTGGCTCAGTTCTTCCTGCTTGGTAGCTACTGTTGGAACTAACTCTGTGTTGGCTCTAACTGTATTCGTGGAGTTGTCACCTGCTAGCAACTCTACCTCATGCCCCTACCATGTCACCTGTTGTCCCTCACCCTGGGCTTTGCTTTCGCCGCGACGCTGAGGTGTGAGATGCCACCGAGATGCATCCAAGGACCCAAGTCTCTGCAACCCAGGAAGACAGGGGAGTAACCACCTCATGGGGCAAATCTTTGACCAGTTGGATGTGGGGGCTGGTGAATATATTCTTCCTGCCTGCCTGCTTCCCACGGATGGGTTGTCTGAAGGTGAAGTTATGCACATGGCCCCTTGGAAGATGCTCCCATGAGACTGAGCCATCTGCCATGCTGAATGCCAAGCAGTGGCCTGCAGAACAGCATGCTCTGGACAGGTGTCTCTGCTTCTCCACCTCACTGCCTCTTTCCCGCATCCAGATTCTCTCGGAATGGTCTTCCTCATAGAGTAGTAGGCATGTAAGTTTCATTTATTTTATTATTTTTTAAACCCCAGGTTCTGCTTTCGGAGGGACCCAGGCTGAGACAGTTGCTATTAGGCCCTTAAGATGGCATTTCAGAGGCCACTTGATTTGGAATCAGGCTTGAGCAGATCTAGAAGCCATGAATGGGTGGCCCAGTCTGCCTTGTCATCTACTTCTGGAGCACTGACACCTGACCTTAAGCTCACAACTATGGTGTCATGGTGGCAGCGGTGGTGGTGGTGCTGGTAGGGTTACTTATGATCAGCTGAATGGTTTGGGACTGGTTAATAGTTCATAGACAGTTCACTATATTGATGCTGGCCAAAATTGGACCAATGGTACATTTCAGCTCTAAACAAGTGTAGCCTCAAAAGATAGTAATGAAGTGCCCTGGCTATGCAGAACTTCCAGTAGAACACCTAGTTGTTCCTGCTGTATTGACAGAGAGGGAGCCTGAGATACAAATATATTGGGATCTTTGGCAGTAGGGAATGAATTGGTTGGTTGGTCAGGGATTTAGAAGGAAAAAGACTGGAAGATCAGGAACAAGGAGGTCTGAGGAAGACATCTGTGAGTGGGCACAAAGCATGCAGATCTTTGTGTCTCATGGTAATGCCCACTGAAGAACAGCTCTAAAAAACCTGGACAGGCAGGATGTCTTGTTCTGTGCGTGCCACCCTGCCTCTGTCTTTGGCAACCCCAATGCAGGTGTAATGGGCTCATGAACACAGTGGCTACGGTGGCAGAGGTGAAGGTTGAACCTAAGCTCAACAGCATGGGCTCCTCCCAACAAGACTGATCTTGCCCTGCTGCTGTGAAACATCCAGACCCCCAGCATCAGAGGCTAAGGCCAGGCCCTCTTGTGGTGCCATTCCCCCACAGCATCCACTCAGACACTGGTGGCAGGTCTCTTACAACAGACCCTTTCCATGCTGATGGAGGCAGCAGTTTATCCTTCCCAGGATGCAACCTTCTCCATACGTGGTTCTTCTCCCTCCTCTCAAGGCCTCTACCTACTGATCTGTCCCATCTACAACCATCTCAGACACATTTCATGACCAGGGAAGTGCAGAAAAGGCACACAAATAGCAACAGGGTCCCCATGTTATTCCACGTGACTTGTCACCCAGGACAGCTGGCCCCATACAGCAAGGGGATGGCCTGTGAAGGGCTTTGCTAAGGCACATTTTAGTGGCGACATTAGCTGGAATATATGAGTCTGGGAACCAAGGGCACAGGTATAGCTTCAATTCCTCTCACCATCCATCATGCAATAACCAAATCATGGAATTTGCACTTCCTGTCTCTGCCATCTCACTTAGAAGCTCTGGTTTCCAGGATTGGTGGTTGGGACACTCCCTTGGGGTACTTGGTTTCTCAGGCCAGCGTCCCAGAGGCTGATATGGCAGTTATTGTAAATTGGTAGCTGGATCCTGACTCTTCCAAGGAGCAGGAGAGCTGTAGACAGCAGGGCAGGGAAAATGTGTCTGGGGTCCTGGGGTTCACTGTGATGTCTCTTGGTGCTTCCATGTTGAGTGATGATGACAAGTGGGCCACTGAACCCAACAAAGGAGAACCATCCAGTGGCTCAGGAGTGAAGGTCTAGGCTGGCCCTGCAGGTACCAGCACAGACAAGCCACAGCGCAGGCTGGGTGGGAAGGAAATCTAGAATGAGCAGTGGAGGATGAATATTAGCCGTGGCCTCAAGATCCAACGCAGAAGGTTGTTTCACCAACCTTTTACATTTCTCAGACACTGAGGCCGGCTGCCACCTGAAAGGTGCTCCGTGGCTGACTGGTTTTGTATTCCCTCTTAGGGTACCATATTCTCGCAGCCATGAAGCCCAGGTTGTAGCAGGGAGTGAACACAATGCAAGCGCACAGATGGGCTTGGCAGATGGATCTGCAAGTTCCCTAAGCCTGGCCTATCTCCGGGCCCAGGGCCACTTGCTCCTGCCTAGTCCCTGCTGTGTGAGGATGGGCTCTGCTCCGGTTCTGGCCAATGTCACGCAGGCACAACTTGACAGCACCTCATGTCATTATGCTGAGCACCTCTCGTCTCGCTGAGCACCTCTCACCTCATGCCCTGGGCCTTCTATTTTTGTAAGAACTGAAGCATGAGATGCCTTTGGACCCGCCACACTTGCGCAACACAGAAGTGTGGGGCAGTTATTCCACAGAGTGAACTTTGACCAGCGGGACCCGGCAGAGAAGTTCTTCCTCCTCCGTTGGACACACCGTCTGAAATCACAGTTGTTCGTACGGCTCCTTGGATGTCTGTCCTACAAGATCAAGCAATTGGTGACTCTTAATCCCCAAAGGTGCCCACCTTGGCACGAGTAGCCTGCCCTTATGCCAGCTGTCACTTTCCCTAATAAAATACTGCACATAGCTTTTGCTGCAGGCTTGGCTTCCTGGGGAGCCCATCCAAGGCAGAATTCACGGAAGAAAGTAGAGATTTGAAGTAGTGCGATTCAAGTGCTACGGAAGATCTAGAAGCAGGTGCTTAGCAGGCAGTGGAAGTCAGGTACAAGTGCCTAGAAGGTGCGCGGGAGAATGTTTTTCATCTTGACTGTGTTACTCCCAATTATCAGAGTCAAGTATTGGCATGATGATTGATAAGATTATTAAAAAGACAGTAAGAGAAGTGAGAAAGTAAGATTATGGGACGTGACAGGGTCAGAAGGTGATCCTTTTATGTGTGTTTTGTATGTGACACGAGCACCTGAGCTGGTGCTTTCTTGTCCAGACACACTGATCCTCCAGCCTCATCCCTCTTGGAGAACTCGGCTTTGTCGCTTCCCAGAAGACACCTGGTGCAGTGCGCAGTGCCCCTCTATTGTGTGATTAGCTCCTGGAGCTCTGGAGTGTTCTGTCGTAAGCAGATTTGCTTATACGTCTTGTAGATGTTCGGCAGGTAAAAATGGCTGGGGGGAAGGCAAAGCATGGGATTGGGGCCAGGTTGCCAAATGGAATTTTTGTGAAAAATATGTGCTTTTTGGGGAGGGGGTGAGGGGAGCTCCATTCAAAGTGGCTTTGATTTGGAATTTTTTAAAGGATTCATGATTTTCCTTTCAAATATGAACTAGTGGGGTTTTATTGTCAGTGCAGACAATAAAGCGTATCATAAACAGTCTCACAGCAAAACACGTTAATCTTCCCAAAGTGTCCCACTGACATCTACTTTCCTTTTCTTCCTGTTTGAATTTTTGCATGACCCCAGCATTGCTCTGTTACTAATAGGCACGAATGGCTGAATGCACACTAAAAGCATGGAGTGCTGCTAGTCTGTAGGTTACCATTTAAAACTCTTTCAGACAGCAGCACAGCGTGAAATACTAATTCACTCCATCGACAATACCATATCCATTAGCACTTTCTCATCCTGGAATTTAAATAGTCCAAAGCTCAGAGAGTCACTAAAGGGAGTAATTAATACAATAGCACAATTCTCCATGGTTCAGGTGATCTGATGAACTGCTTTACCTGTCACAAACAATATCATAGGAGGCATTTTTTCTTTCTTTCTGGTTTTGCAGTTTTAATCATCCTCCTCCTCCTCCATGTTCCAGCATTCTCTTTCCAGCTGGATTTGATACTGAATATCTTTGTCTAGTGAAAATGTATTGGACCTCTGTTCCCACGCTCACTGCCTCATTCTGTTGAAAACAGCTCTGTGGTTTGAATAACCACACAATTGTGAAAACAAAGCAGGAAAGAGAAATGGTTTGTATGCTTCAGTTTCACCTGCCATTATGTATCTTTCTTCCCTTCTTCCTCCTCTCTCATACTCAGGGCAACTCTGGAGAGGATGGATTTTTTTTTTCCAATTCCAAAGGGTTTTTTAGTCTATGCCAGTCTAGAGTAGGTTTTCTTGACCTGGGCAGTGTGCCCAGGTAGTGTGAGCCGGAGGGCCTGCCTCTCGTAATTACAGACCACAGGACCCTTAGAGATCTCAATTTCCAAGTCCATTGTTCAAATTTATCTCACAAGCAACTTCATAGGGCTCATTACAAGGGAGGGGGTTGCTCTTGTGTACTGTAAATACTGGGTTAAAAAGCTTTTGCATAATGTTGGGGCCTCTCAAATGACTTCATTTTCATGAGAGAAGAGCAGTTGCTCCATCAATACAAATTTGGCCAGCATTTTGCACTTGGCGACATCCCGTCACATGCAGTGTCTCATTTGATTCCCATAACTATTCTCTGTGTTCTACTAGGCAAGTGTCATTGCAGGGACATTTTTAAATGAGCAAACTGAAGGTCAGAGAGGCCAAGAGATTGCATGTGGAAAATTTTGGATGAAGACCTAACATGAAGTTCCAACTTCTACTGTGGAGTTCTAGTACTTACTAAAGGCTACGGCTCTAAAAATGTGTGTTTTTTTCCCCTCCCTAAATATGTCTGTGTTTCTTTCATCCTTCTGGAATTATTTGCCTGAGAGGGTAGGTGCTTGTACTTGTATAAAAGCCCACTCATGGGCAAGATACTGGGTATGAATCCCAGATGCCTGAAACCTGAGAACTTTCCCCAAAAGGTGGAAGTTAGACTTTCCCAGAATATTCTGGAAGGTTGTGTCAGTTCCTCAGCATTAATTTGACCTCCATCTCCATGTAAAGATCTAGCACAGGACTCTACTCACCTCTACATGCTACTCTCTTTTTTCTCTTATGCCAAATTCTCAGATGAATTTCCTACTCACATCTCTGCTTCTTCACCTCCAAGTCATGCTTCAGATGGTTTCCATTTGGCTTCTGCTAGAACAATTCCTAATTAAATACTGTTTCAGCACTGATTTTCACAGTCCTCAATCCAACAAATACTCCCCAGTCATCTCCTGAAATTTCCCTTCGTCTCACAGCTTTCTCCTCCTCACTTCCACGGTACCAATGCCTCCTACCTCTTTGGTCATTCCTTCTCTGTCTCCTTTTCAATGTCTCAGAGCTCAGTTTTAGGATCTCTTCTCTTTTTCTCCCAATTTTAGACCATCTCATCAGTCCCAAGGTCTGCAATGATGAACTACATGCTCAGGATTTTCAAATTCATATGACCAATCAGATACTTTTTGTATAGGTCAGGGTTTTCAAGAGAAACTAAACTTAATAGGAGATTTTATATATATACATATATATGTATATATATGAATATATGATTTATCATAAGATATTTGCTCACATGATTGGAGAGGCTGAGAAGTCCCAAGATCTGCAGCTGCCACGCTAGAGACCCAGCAGCTGATGGTGTATTCCCAGTCCAAATCCAAGTTCAAAGGCCTGAGAACCAGAGAACTGATGGTGCGAGCTCTAGTCTGGAAGCTGACAGGTGCAAGACCGAGGAAGAGCTAAGGTTTCTGTTAAAGTCTGAAGGTAGGAAAAGACCAATGTCCCAGATCAATTGGCCAGGCAGGATGAGGTTGCTTTTACTATGGGATGGTCAGCCTTTTTGTTCTATTTCAGTTCTATTTCAACTGACTGGACAAGGCCCACCCACTTTTGGGAGCACAATCTGCTTTCCTCAGTCTCTTGATTCACATGTTAACTCATCCAAAAACACTCTCATGAAAACACTCAGAATAACATCTGACCCGACATCTGGGTACCTTGGGGCCCAGTCAGATTGACACATAAAATTAACCATATTATCTTTTTGGAGACCTACACCTCTAACTACCTGTACACCACGTCTACTTTGATTTCTCACAGGACCCTCAAATTTCACCTGTCAAAAATGTATCCTGTAATCCTTTTCTTCAAATTCATTCCTCCTGAAGTATTCCTGAAAACTATAAAACGACATCACAACCCATCCCACTGCTTGTGTGAGAACCTGGGAGACATCGTTCACACTCCTCCTCTCTCTCACGTTCCCCCACATCAGCAACTCCGGCCAACTCCCGTCCTCAGGTGCCGGTTGACGTTGTCAACTTTCTTCTGTTTTTATCGTTACATAATTCAGGTCATCAATCAACAGTCAGAGCTGTTGACCAAACTGTAGGCTTCTAATTCCCACCACTCAAACCCATACTCTCTAACGCATGGAGTGATCTTTTAAAATACTCATTATATCATGTTTTTATACCATCCAGCTTAAAATTTTTGTATGACCTTCCATTGCTCTTAAGATAAAGGCCAAAACTCCTTAATAACTCCAACAAAGCCTTGCATGGTGTGACCTTTGCTGACATCATTAGCTTTATCTTCTGGATCTTTCTCATTCCTTGAGCCCCCACCAGGGGTTTTTCCTCAATTCCTCCCACCCAGAGCTCTTTCCTTCCTCAACACTTTTACAAATCCTGTTCTTTCTGCTAGCAACACTTTTGGCCTTTTTCCTCCTTTACCTGGTCGCATTCTATACAGCCTCCAGGACTCAGCGCACATGTCATTTCTGCTGGGAAATTGTCCTGAGTTCCTGATTAAACATATATGCTCTCATTGCACACCCATCTTCTGCACTGCAGCTCTAATCAGAGACATCGTTCATTCCCTGCTTTTGTAATTAGATTTCATACCCATCTCCTGTACCAGACTGTAAATTTTATCCATCTGACTTGGGTGCATCAATCAGATGCCAAACCATGTAACAGCAGCAGAATCCTTTCCCCATCCAAATGCTAGTCTAGGTCAGGTGGTAAACCAGAGAGCAGCAGCAGAAGCCCCCTAGAATCACACATCCTCAGGGATCAAAAGGGGCACTGGGGTAGAATAAAGAGGCGGTCTAGATGTATCAGAGCAGGAAAGTAAGAGTCAGGACAAGAGTGGTAAAGATGATAAAAAACCTGACTATTTTAGCACGATTTCTATTAAGAATAACACCCCCTTTTCAAGAATGTAATTTGTCTTCTCTGTATGGTTTTGCAAACAGGCGTACAATACATATCCAGGAAAAATTTGGAGTCTGGCTCCTTTACTTTTGGGTAAGAAGGGGAAGACAGCATTTGAACTCATAAAACTACTGGAAGAAACTTCTATGACCATGACAGTTCTCTTATGTGTTGTTAGGGCTATGAGGTTGGGGTCCCAGGTGAGCCATAGTTGGCTGCCTACTGAATGGTCACTGACACCCCATGAATTGGGCCAATACTCACCATGCTCGCTTTACGTAGGGTGGGTGAGTGAGGCTTGGCATCTCCATCTATGCATTTCTACGTTGCCTTAGTTGCATATAGTATCATGTCTTTGGGACATGGCTTCGATGATGAATTTGCATGTCATACTCAGGCCCACAGAACGGACAGCAAAACCGTGTTGTAAAGCAATCAATGATTAGATATCTCATATTGCTGGGAAGCAGGAATCTGTGCCAGCTAAGCTGAACTTCAGCTTTTCACAAGGTTAAAAAAAAATGGAGAGGCCTGACAATTAGGTGCTAGGGAAAGCTCCCCAAGCAGCTTTGCTCAACAAGGCAGCTTTAATCAGAAGACAAATGAAGTTAGAAGACACACTGTATTGATCTCTGGGAAACTGAGCGAGGCACATGTCAGGGAAACAAGAAATGTATGTAATAAAGAAAAAGGACTGGGTGACTTATTTCACTCCACACTTTCTAAATGCACTCAAATCTGTCAATTATGCAATGGATGCCAACTATAATTCTTTGTTTACAGCCACATGATGTCTGAACTGTATTTTCCCATTAAGGCACCAAGGTCAATGATACAGATAATTAACCAACTGATTTAGTGCCTTAATTTTCCTTCAAGTTCTAGCAAAGCTCTTAGTACCCAGCCTTGAGAGTCCTACTCCATGTAGCCACCGGGACAGTGCTGGCTCTATAATGGGACCATGGCGTGATCCGTGGCTGAGGTTTTGTTGTTCAGTATTACATGTCTACTTAAATGATGATGAATGCCATCGTTGTACCAGATGGGAAGATGTCATTGTACTGGCCTCTATTGCTGGCCCCACCAAGTGTTGCCAAAGTGTTGTGCTGATAATTCCTTACAGAATTCTGAAGAAAATAAAGCATAGAGTCAAACCAATGACAAGTAGATAAAGAGCCCAAGGTAAATTGAAGCTTAATGTACCCAACAGGATCGAGAATGGCTGGGTTCTTTTCCTACCTCTTGGTTCGCCCTTCCTCAATTGTAGCTGACAGTCCAGCTGTTATCTCTGCCCCTCAAAGCATCCTCCACTTACATCTAGCCTTGCATTTCACCCTATCAATAAAAAGAATTTGAAATCTTTCAACACGGAGATATTATTTCTGCTTCAACTTATCTCAGGATGCCACAGTTCAAAATGAAAATCTGCAGATGGCTGATAGCTCTGTCGATATCGTTCACCTGCCAACACCACTTTATTTGTGGCACCTGTGGAGAGAGTGCAGGCCTCTGAACTCATCCCTAAATGGAGAGAAAAGTACTGACAAACAATTTGGTTCTATGAGGGGCCTTGTTTACAAACGCTGCCTTTTCCTTATTGGAATTCTTTACCAGTTTTAAACTACATGAAATGTAACTGTATTATAACAAATCCAGTGGCAGGATAACAGGGGCATGAACAGCACCTTATTTTACCTCTACACTGCTTTTATTTTGTGCCACAGAAAGAGGAGGGTTTGCTATAATGTACCATTATTTTCAATCACAGGTGTGTATTTAACCTTCTCAAACTATACATCTAAAGACAAGTAGCTCAATCTTATATTTTTAGGAAATAGTTCATAGTGGATTTCATTTGCATTTCTTTTTATACGTAGGCTGTCGAATATCTTTTCATGTATTTCTGAATACTTTCTTTTTCAGTCATTGGCCTATGAGATTGTATGTTGTTTCATATGCATACGTATCTACATACGAGGGCAGTCCAGAAAGTATCCAGCCATGTGACCATCCTTGTTATATTAACAATGGCTAGATACTTTCCGGACAGCCCTTGTACATATGTGTGTGTGTATTTGTGGCTGTCGTTGTTGAAGTCAATGAATTAATAGAAATTTTTTATTATGGATGTTGACCTTTTATCCAGTGAGTAACAAAAATGATTGATTCTGGAAGTCAAGCTGATGTTTAGAGTCTTGATAGTCACATTGTTCTAGGATTATGGTTCCTAGAAAATTACTAATCACAAATGAGTATGATAAAGTGGAAATCCAAGAAAATAAAAATGAAGGAATCAATAAAAATACCATTATGATCAAGAGTTAATTTAATTAAATCAATATAATTGAGTCATTGCAAGTCAACACATCAGAGACTTATTCAATAGGAATCTGCTTTCTCTACCTAAGGCGCCCATGATGTTCAGTGAAAAATTACTGAACAAATATAAAATAAACTTATGTGATACAGCATAGATTTTATAGATCAAGATTTAATACAATTTTACTTAAGAAGAAGTGAAAATAAATTCTTTAGTTGAAAACTATGAGAGTGCTTATACTTTTAGGAAAAAAATTCCCAACCCTATCTTAAACATAATGACTCTACTCCAAATATTTAATACTGAGACTCCAAATATTTAGTAGTGGGACTATTAGATACTATGGGCTAATGCTTATAAGGAAAGATATCTTCTTATTTATCATTTATTTAGGAATAAAATGATAAAGATGAAATTTCCTTACTTCCAAACATTATCATGTCAACACTGGGAGCTATCATTATTAGTAATCAATGAGATAAATTTTCTTTAATACTTTTAAATATAGACAGAACTTTTGAAAGGTCTGCCGTACCCAAATATTAAATGACCTGAAAAGTATAGCCATTTCCCAAAAGAAAATACACAGAAATCAAAAGAAATAGCATCAGTATTTCTGGCGAGTCACTGTGTCCCTTGTACTGTTTTAGGTATACAGAATACAGAAGGAAAATTATTCTTGATATTATATGAAATGGATTCTTTCAAGATAGCTAAATATTTACCAGTTTCCCCCTAATAATGTACCTATGAAATTACTGGGAAAAACATAGACTCTTTTCCTAGGGAGAGCAATTTATAGTTAACAAAGCCAATGCACATTAACACTGAGCAACAGAGAGATGGTCACTAGAATGGTATACTTTGGTTCTACTCAGGAAGACAAGATGTTTTGGCAAGTCGGAGTAGGGGTTGTTGTTGGTTGCCTATGTAGCATCTGTTCTCTCGTTTCTTCTTCCCAGGAAAACCCAAATTCTGTTAAAGTATATACTGATTTACTACTCAGCTCAGGCTCTCATGTGAAGCTTGTCTCACCCGCTGCTAGGAGTCAAGTGAGTCTGGTTAAGTTGGTAAGGAGGAGCACATGATATAACTTGACAGGCTGGGACACGAACATCACATGCACTGTCATTTTAGGAAACATTTTCCTCATTGATCTGGGAAAGGTTACAAAAGGGTCCCTTTCTCTTTTCCCTTTGGAACATTTGTCCTATGCACATGTTGTGCGTGGAGCTATTGCTACGATCTCAAGACCAGCTGGAGGAGGAAGCTGGGGGACCCAGAAGGGCGGAGTCAAATGAATGATGGGAAAATGAAGTGTCAGCAGTGGATTAAAACCAATCTGAAGCCTGTCCTATCCCTGGATTTCCAGTGTTTTAGGCCAATAAATGTCCTTACTGTTGAAGTCAATTTGAGCTCAGTTTTGTGTTCCTTGCAACCAAAGCGTCCTGAACGATACCAGTTTTAGTGCACTATGAAAAAGCAGCAATAGAAGGTAAGTATGAGAAAGGAAAAAGCTCATGTTCTCACTCTGCAACTCCAAATATCTGGTGTAAAATGATAAAAGACTATATTAATTATCTGTTAATCACCTATTAATTATTCACATCTCCTAATATAAGGACTTTTATGAAATCTTGAGATTAGAAGCCCATATTTTACCACTTATTTTTTCTTCCTGTCTCTTTTAAAATTTTCATCCTGGTATTTGTCTTTGGTAACCATGACCTTGGAATAAATTTGAAGTTACTGACTAATGTCATCTTCGAAGCCAGTGAAGATGGTCTCTGTCCACAGGAAGCAAAAAATCTATTTGTTGAGGAAACAAAGCATCTAAGTTTCAAAAAGCAATGATAACTAACATAATTCACAAAGCTCATTCTTATTGTCAGTTGGTTGATGCAGATAATTCGTGCTGAGAAATTGATGAAGATGTTATCATAAAGTGTTATCATGTAAGGCTTTGGTAACTAGGAGAGGCTTTGGAGCATGAGAGAGACTTGTTCTGGGCTTTGGAGAATAAGCAGAACTCATGCTTGTAAAAGTGGAGTGAGGCTGGAGATTTAGCAGGACGTTAATGGTATTTAAGTTACAATATTATTTGTATATAAGTTTGGCAAAAATAGCTGAAGCCCAAGAAAAGAGATGTAATGAATATGGACTTAAACTATGAACAACAAAAATAGACCTGGGGCTACACACCTTTAAGTCATCAAGTTCTAAGACAAAAGAGTTCACTTTGAAGGCATTTCTTTATGATCATACTTCCTCATACTCGTCACTTAAGCTGGTCTAGTGTACCAATGTCTCCTCTAGTATCTTAAAGAACATGGATAAAAGTGCTTCTGCTTCATTATTTAAATGATTAATTTCAATTGCTTTTCTAGTGAAATGTTAAAAAACAACTCACAATGCATATATCTCCAAACAATCTTTATTTATATTTACTCCTAATAAGAGCTACAAAACATGTCTCAACAAGCAGGAATTTATTACATTAATGCATTTGATGTGTTGAATGTTCTGTTCATAATAAACCCTCACCTGTAAATATACAATGAAAATGCAAATGAAGCTTCCATGTTAAGCAACGCAGCCTATTTTCTCCATGTCAGGAATTTTGCTCTAAAATTATTTTTACAACCTCAGGAAGGAGCTATGATTTTTGCATATTTAAATGTGTCAACTTTAGTTTTAATTTGAGAGGTCAGGGGAGTGAGACCATATCTTTAAGGTAAGAATATTACAAAGAATTTAAGAGTTTCAAAAGTCTACTGCTCATCCTATCAATTCTCTAAAAAGACTAGTGATTTTCTTTATATAAGAAAGAGAGGCCAACAATCATATGAAAAATGCTCAACATCACTAATAACCAGGAAAGTGCAAATTAAAACCACAATAAGATACCACCTTACCCCTGTCAGAATAGCCATTATTAAAAAGTAAAAAAAAAAAAAAAAGGATATTTGCATGGATGCAGTGAAAAGGGAATGCTTATATACTGTTGGCAGGAATGTAAATTAGTGCAACCTCTATGGAAAACAGTATGGAGATTCCTCAAAGAACTAAAAATAGACCTACCAATCTACCCAGCAATCCCACTACTGGGTATCTACCCAAAGAAAAAGAAATCATTCTATCAAAAAGACACCTGCACCCAAATGTTTATCACAGCACAATTCACAATTGCAAAGATACGGAATCAACAAAAGTACCCATCAATGGATGGGTGGATAAAGAAAATGTGGTATATATACACCATGGAGTACTACTCAGCCATAAAAAGAATGAAATAATGTCTTTTGCAGCAACTTAGATGAACTAGAGACCACTATCCTAAGTGAAGTATCTCAGGAATGGAAAAACAAACACTATATGTTCTCACTTACAAGTGGGATCTAAGCATTGGGTATATACGGTCACGAAGTGATATAATGGACATTAGAAACTAAGAAAAGGGGAAGGTTGGAGGGGCGTGAAGAATCAAAATTACTTAGGTACAATGTACATTATTTTGATGACAGGTATACTAAAAGCCTTCACTTTCATCATTATATAATTCATCCATGTAACAAAAAACAATTGTACCCCCTAAATCTATTGAAATAAAAATAAATGAAAATTTACAAAACGAAAAAGAAATGCTACTCTAGTTTAGTTGCCCAAAAATAAAATCTATAATCAATTAATTAGCAGGATGGTGTGTTTCCCAATCCTTGACAACATTTCTTTTCTGGGAGTGGGATCACTTTTCATAAGACACAATTCACCTCTGTAATGATACCAGTGGCCAAGAGCAGGGGGTGTTCTACTCCTTCTGAGTGGATAGAATTGGAAGTGATGGTGGAGACTATTGCAACTCTGAGCTAAAATATCTAATTTTTGTGAATCACTCTTTCTGTTGCAGAATCACACATGAACACACATAAATAGATAAATAAAGGCCCATCCACACTCTTGTTCTTTACACACATACACACACAGAGCTTTGGAAATCAGAGTTCATTTTTAGCGCAGAATTTTAAAAAGTGTGACCCTTTACCATGAAAGAGATATAAATTTCCTCTGATACCAGTCTTACATTTTATTTCATGTTATGACCTAAGATACAAACCCACCAAATACATACAGACTAAAATAAACATTTCACTCAGCAATAATTACCTTTTTGATATGAGATGCATGCAGAAACTTGTTTATGCTAGAATGTCTTTCATTTAAAAATAAAGAAGGGACATTGCAACCCACAACACTGATTTCACAACTCACTAAGGGCTCGCATCAGTTGAAAAACACTATCTTTAGATACATCACGTAATGTTTGTGAACAACTGTAATGGACACAACCATGGGTAATACTGGTTTGTGAATATTTGGACTAGGATTCTTCTAAACCAAGGATTAGCAATGGAATAACTGAGAGACTCAGATATTCCACGTTAATGCCGATCATGCTGGAAATTGTTTTATTAATACTACCAGCACTCCCCCGCCCCCTATGGATAATATCAGTAAATTATTCATCATGAATTCTTTTAGATCTCTAGCAATATCTTGAAATATAAAGAAACACCACGTCCTGCCATGCCATGGTGTTCTATCATATTTCTAAAGACAACTTTATGTAAAAGCTGGTGTTCTTCATGTGCTCCTAGTGGCATCTTAGACATGCCACATATGATGGATAGATGAGCATTGGCTGGTAGTGACAGAAAACCTCCAGGGAGTATCCACATGCTAGATCTCAGGCCAGACTCTCTCCCAGGAGGAGTACAAGTCAAATAGAACCAGGATTTAGAGGTGTCACATGCCCTGTTGTTGGGAATGCTGAGACCGGACATCTGTCTGCATCCTCTTGAATGTTTTCAGTTAGCACACCTGTGGATTATGTGAAACCTTCTCTTTGTCAATTCATTGACCTAAGAAGGTCATAATTTGTTATTACTAACACATCTTTTCTCAGCACAAAGATTTGATTTCATCAATCTATTAGATTTGTGGGTGTGTTTTAAACTTTAATCAGAGAAGACAAGGTCAGGAGAGCTATGCAACAAAAGACACCATTAATACTGGAAGCCACATTTGATCATCTAATCTCTTGATTGAAAATATTTTCCATTCGCTAATTGAAAAGATGACGCATTTCACACACACAGTTTAAACTCATTAAATCATAATATTAAGCTTATTTTTCCAAAAATAGCACAAGATCTGTGCCAATCCATCTATACCTTTACCTTATTCTTTTGCGACCGGGGGTAGTGATTAACAAAGCTTAGTCATGAAATTCACAGCTATAAAAAGGAAGGTAACTTGATGAATCAATATTGAGAATGACTGCAATAAATTGCCTCATCAGCATGAAGTTTTATTTAATTAGGGGGAACTGTAGAAGAAAAAAGGCAAAAGACACCATCCTCATGACATGGCTTATCATAGTGGCAGTAGAAGGTGACATGACTTCTGTAGTGGAGCCAGTGGCCAGAGCAGCTCTAAGTTGATTTTATACCCAGCCCAAACTTCCCTTGGATCCAGAACCATAAGTCTTCTATGCAACAGGACATGACACATAGTACACATTAAATATCCAAGTGTCTATTTGACATTTGTCTTTGTTGTTTTTAGGCATTTCAAACTTAACACATCCATACATTGAACTCTTAATTCATGTCATGATTCTCCCATAAAACAAACAAAAACCTCACCGGCCCCTGTCCCCATCTCAGTAAATTGTACCAAAATTCATACTGATTTGGCAAATCCAAAAGCTGGGAATAATTGAGACTCTTATCTCCCTCACCTAACACAGTGGGCCCTGTGGCTTCCTTTAGAGGCTCTGCTTCTAGTCCATCCCCTTCTCTTCATTGCTGCAGCCACCACCTGGCCCAAGCCACCATCAGCTCACTGTGAGTCCTTCTCTCTGGCCTCTTCGCTCCCACCATCCACCTCTTCCAGAGAATTCTTTAATACACATGCAGGATCATGCCCCTCCTTCTCTTGAAAACAATGCAACACTGCCCTTGCACTTAGCCTTTCTTAATTTTATTTTTTCATGGATATACAGCATTTGTACATATTAATGGGGCACATGTGATAGTTTCTTACATACATACACTGTGTAATGATGAAGTCAGGGTACTTGCAGTGTCTATAACCTTGAATTTTATCATTTCTATGTGTCAGGAATATTTCAAGTCCTCTTCAAGCTAATTTGAAATATACAATATACTGTTGCTAACTATAGTCACCCCACTTTGCTAGGGAACATTAGAACAAATCCCTTCTATCTGTATGTTTGTACCGTTAACCAACCTTTCTCTATCCCTCCACTCACCCTCACACCCTTCCCAGTCTCCAGTGTCTCTCGTTCTACTTTCTACGAGATGAGCTTTTTGGCTGCCACCTCGGAGTGAGAACTTGTGATGTTTGTCTTGTTATGCCCTTAGCACTTTTAATAAGATATAAGCCCAAACTCCTGAGCATGGCTGATCAGTTGTTCCCTGACTGTCCCTTGTGACCAATCCTTTTGTAAGTCCTGTGACGATGCCAGGGTGTTTCATTCTCCCAGCATCCACCCAGGTGTCGTTTTTAGCTCTGCATCCCAAAAACACCCCCTGCCTTCAGTTGCTCTTTGTAAAACTGAGCCCTTCATACACCTCAGGACTGGGTACCTTCTGCTCAGCCTCCAGACACTGCAAACACATTTATTTACTGGTTCATTTGTTTCCCTCACTAGACCGAAAACTCCAAGGAAGCAAGAGCCACGCTCTCTATTTATCATGTTTTATCCAGTGCTTTGCACAATGCTTGGCACACAGGAGACCCTTGAGGAATATTTAGTAAAAGAGACCTTAGACTCTATCACCCCAAGGTATGTAGGGACAACTCAGAATACACTCCATCTCCACATCCACTAGCTACCCTTTTAAAGGACGGATCTTCTCCTATCTGAGCAACAACAGGCTCAATTTTGATGTTTTTTCAAAGCTCCTGGAGAGAATCCTATCCATGAAAAACTCTTGATGATTGCTTAAGAAATTCAACAGATATTTTTTAAGTACTTCTAGAACCTATAGCGGTGCAACACTGACACCACTAAGCTTTCGCTTAGAAATTAAAGTAACCACCTGCATCCCTCGTGCTTCTCTGTCTGACACGTGGTGACACCAGGGAGCAAAGGCTGTTAAGAAATGTGAGTCAGTGGTGACGTGGCAGCTATCTATTTTTGGTGTATTTGAGATATTTAAATTATTAGTTTGATAATTTAAAAACATAATGACTTTATTTTATTAATTCTTATTAAGAATAGCCACTCTAAAACAAATGCCATCAAAATCTCCAATTTTAGGTCTAAGAGACTAGTAACATGTTTTTTTAAAAAAAAATCAAGAAACTGCTTCATGATGATTATTGGTTTCTGCTCAGTTTTAAGCATAGAGAGGTCAGAAGGATAATGAGAATTCTTTTGCAATCTGCACTGAAACTTAATTTTCAGGTCTGGCCTCATTCAGGAGTTGAAGTAAAAATAATTTGCTTTAACTTCTAAAGTTTTTGAATTAGAACTCTGTGTAAGATGGATAATCAGTCCAATATCTGGATCTCCTTTTTGGAAGAGCTCATCTGACACAGAATCTTTCCAAAGGCCGTGAGCACTAGTCAAATCCTTATATTCTCTGTAAGCAAATGGAATGATTATAATGCATTTTTGGCCAATAAATGCATCACTGAATATTAAACATCTGCTTTTCAAAGTCTGTGTCAATACTGTCCATGTTGTCTGTTATTCTAGTTTTCCGCAAGACTTTACTTGTTGCCCTCAAAGACTGCAGACTATTTCCTTCTCAGAATAACAGATCCTGCTGCAAGATTTAAAAGCAAAAGACAGTGAAGGAAAGCAGTGAGGAGCTAGGAAGCCAGGTGGCTGATCTGTGTTAGATGGATGGTTAAGATCTCAGTGACACGAAGATTCATGTCCGGGACTGGCCAGCTAATTAAAATGAGAAACGCCACAGGCAGCAGAAGCTAAGCAGTTTGGGATATTAATAATCAGACAAAAAATACAAAATAAGGACACCATATTTGAGAACGTTCATTTCCATCCCTACGCCATCCAAACCAAATGACAGGCAGGAAAAAAAATATCTATATGACGCAGGAAACATTAAAAGTGTTTTGTTCTCCCATAGCACAAAATAGATGATGAAAAGTCTGGATTATCCTCCCTGCTCAAGTACAGAAGTACTCAGACACCAGGGGCGATGCGACTTACCCAAAGATACCCACAGCAAGGTTAGAGATAGAGTGAGCGTCGATGATAGGCTAGTTCCATGATCTTTTCGGGGGGTCACCCTCTGTTAGGCAGAGACCAGCAGGGAAAAAAACCCCATAAAGAGTGAGGCAGAAACCAAGGTAGGTGGTCTTTGTGGGGAAAGACAGACCCACTGGCGGGGGGAATGGAACTGGTTTAAAATTATACTAACTCTTGGCAAACAGGCGAGTTAGGAGGAGGTTAAACACAACACATAACCGGAGCCCCAGGAGGAGGGATGCTATTTTGTTGAGAAGGATTTGCCAAGTTCTCCACTTCAAAGAGAGCTCAGTAGGGGTGTGGAAGAAGAGAAGAATTTGGATGAAAATGCAAACATGTTTACATGCATCTAGGAGAAGAGACTGAACAAATTCACATGGACTAGAAAATTGCCTTGAAAACTATAAAAAGAGAGATGAGTAATGAAAGGAAAATAATTTAGTAAGAAATCAAGGTGGGGAAGCAGCAGCTGTGCCCAATAAGTAACTGTGATTTCGCGCGAGGTCGAACCCCGGCTCTGCGACTTTTCTGTTAGCTTGCTGAGTGATGATAGAAAAAAAGGAAAATCACAAGCAGGCCATGCCCGTAAAACAGGCCTCTTTGCAAATGTCTGTTTGGTTTGTATCATAGTTGCTTTTTTCCCCCTATAGCTTTACATGGTCTGATTTTGATGGATTTGACAGCAGCCACAGTCGGCATATCTTTCGTGGAAGCAGCTTTTCCCATAGGAATAAACCAATATTCACGCCTCTCAGTCAGCTTTCCTGAGCCTCGATGCCCTGGTTAGGTACTGTGCGTCTGGCTATGAGTGTGCCGTTTCGAGAACTCCACATCAAAACCCCACACGACAGGAAAGGTTGGTAAATGGAAGCAGGAAAGTTGGTAATTGGCTTCTAATTTCGGTGGAGAGGGGAGTTAGGTAGGAAAAGATGCCTCTTCCTTACAAAAAGCTTTCCTCTAACTTGCAAATCTTGATCCTATAGTCAGAGTCTGAAGGGAAAACAAAACTAATGACAACTATTGACCAATTCAGTGTCAGGCTCAAAAGGGCCCAACTCATAGCACATACTCAAGAAATGCATGCTGAAAAAAAAATAGCAGAATTATTTTTTGCTAGAATAGGCACAGATATAAATGCATATTTCAGACAAAAAAAAGGCAATTTATTCACATTTCATAGGCCTTTGGGCAATTGACAGGGGCGGGGCATTCTGGGCTGGATGGGCCGAGGCATGTGTAGTACCCAGAGTGGCCAGAGGTAGACAGTGTAGCATAGGAAAAATCACTTGAGCCAACTTATCCTTACTTGGGAACAATTAGATGTCACAGAAAATTGCTTATAAAGGTCCTCTTTAAACACTTTGGAAACACACTACAAATATGTACTAAATTACATGTACCATTACTGCTAATTTACGACCAAAAGATTTCTTCTTGCTTCTTGCAAATGTGAATAATTACACCTAATATCTCCAGGCACTGAAATTACATGCATTTAAATGATTTAGGATGCAAAACAACACAGATAGTTTTTTAAATTCCAAGAGGAAAAATATGTGTTTAGAAGAGAGTGTAGCTCCTAATGCTATTTCCAGTGTATGTGTGGTGGGGTGAACTCATAACATTTGTACTTACATATATGGGCTTGAGATTTTAGGGTTTCTGTGAGTAGCTTTGGATCATTTGTGCTGTCTCAGATCTTTGTAAAAAAATATTATCTGGTTTTTTTGGAGGAAAAAATCCACGTATAAATAATTTTACAGTAAAAAAAATCTGAGTAGGACACAGTTAATGTGGAGAAGGAAAAAGTATTATTAGGAAAATTTCACCTCGTATTTTACATCCTGGAGTGATCAGAGATGACCACAGATGTTGGACCGGAATGGTTAAGTTGAATCATTTTACTTATACCAATATGTGCTTCTAGGAGTCTATTTTCTGCCCAATTTCTCCTTGGAACATTTGCCTAAACTTGTGTTCTTAAGAGTTCAAACAGTCTGGATGGTGCCCAACTAAAGGTAGTAATCCTTTGCATGTGCGATTCTAATCATTTCCATAGCAACCACTTTGGGGTGAAGATATCACCAAGAGGATTACAACTTCACACGTGGAATAAACAACAAAAATGAAATACCACCAAGACGAACATGCCGCTCATGCCTTGAACAAATGAGCGGGAAACAGACAAAATAGAACATCACTATTTTCCCATTAAAAATTTGTTGGATTCATAAGTTGCCTGGTAGTGAGGGAGTCCTCCAGTGAGAGTTTGGGCATATGGCATCTTCTCCTTGGGGGCGATAATGGCCCAGCCACATGCAGCCATTTATAGATTAGAGCTATTCTAAGTTTCTCAAAGGGCAGCCTTTTGTCTCAATCTAGCTGCATAGCATGAAACACTTTCCAGAAAAACTATATTATTGTGGGCACCTGTAACTAGTCATTTCTGGTTTTTTTTTTGTTGTTGTTGTCAAAAATGTTCCAATCTCTTTCAATCCAAAGAAACTTGCTTTGCCTCTAAAGACCACCTCTCATTCCAGTGGAGACCACCAGCTGCATTCACACACTAAGTCACAGTGGGCATCCCTGGCTGCCTTCCAGGATCAGAGAGACTTTTGTTTTGGGTAAAGACTAACACTACTGGGGGAATCAGAGGACTGTGTGAACTAGGGAAGTAACTTCTCTACAAGGAGGTAAACTCTATGGAACCTAAGACCATTTTCTTCACTATTTTCCCAGAAATGGAAACAGTCTTGGTCACATAGTAGGTGCTTATAAAGTGTTTGTTATTATAAGTCAATGAATAAATGAACATAGCAATAACATACCAGGAGAGCAAAGACAGAAATGCCTGTGGTGTAACTTCCAGAATGTTTCTCCACGAAGTTGAAATTCCAACCTTAGGTCACAGAATGTAACTCGAATCCCTCCTTGGCATGAAGCTGCCACCCTCCTCTTTTGCTAATAGAGATCATAAATGCTCCCTCGATGCACGCTGACGCACAAGGTCCTGGCTAGGGTAGAGAAAATTGCCCTGATTGTCAAGAGATGAGGTTAGCAAGCCAGGCAGGGGCCCCGCCGCACTGTAAGGCACAGTGAGCACTGGTGTTGTCTCTAACGATTTCAAGACAAAAACTCTTATCTGTCTCCATGGCTAACCCAATACTGTGCCTTCCCTCTAACCTGATTTACCCTGAGTTGATTTCTCCAGAGTGAAAATATTCTTACAAGGAGAGGGATGCATGGCCATACACAGGGATAAAATCCAACTTGATTAAGCATCTAAATGTGAGAAATGAAACCGCACAAGCATTAAAAGAAAACATGGGCGAATTCCTCTTTAACCCTGGGGTAAGGAAAAGCTTTCTAATTACGTCTTGAAATCCAGAGATAATAAAAGTTGGATAAATTTGACTACACAGTAAGTCCACACTTAAGGTCATCCACAGATTCTTGGAAACTGTGACTTTAAGTGAAACAAGGTATAATGAAAGCATTTTGCCTCCTCATCAACATTACAGTGAAATGACACTGAACAAAATGATGTTATTCTAGGACTTGCTGTCGTTTCACTTAAAGTCACAGTTTCCAATGACCTTAACTGAGGTCTATACTGTATAGCAATTAATATAGTGGCAAAAAAAAAAAAAACCTCCACAAAAAACAAAACAAAAAAACCCTATAAATAACAGAAGGGGCATGACAAAAGGATAAAGAAGTCACCCCGAAGGCGGTGAGTTCCTGACGGCAAAGACTGGAACAATTTGAGCCATAAAATAAATAATGATAGTATTAGATAATAACCCAGAAAACAACGTAAATTCATAATGATATAAATACATAAATAAGGGATAAGGAACATCTCTTCCTTAAGAATTCCACTTAATAACTGTAGAAAGAATGAACATTAGACAAATGACACAGTAATAATTGTCGCAAACAGGAGCCACAAAATGGATGCTAAAATTGAAGGACAAATGTGTTAGGAGGAATAAGGATATGTGCCTAGTCTCAAAGTATCTTCCCTAAGCTAAGTAACATCGAGAGAAAAAAGTAACTTCACAAGAAGAAATGCTGAGTGGCAACACCTTAAACCAAGTGACCAAAGTTACCTTCACAGGTAATAAGGCAAATTGGCCTCGTGGACACTCTGATGTAAGGCACAGAGATGGACGACGTCATTTCTGTGGTATTCTTGCCAAAATGCATAGTCCTTACTCATTGAGAAAGAATATTAAATGAACTCCAAACGAGGGACATACTACAAAACAACCGATGAATACTCTTCAAAAAGGTCAGAGGACTCTACCAACGAATTCCATCTTGCCTGCTGTGTCTAGCGTGAGGAATTGACTTGAGCAAAATAGAGATGGAACTCACAACTCCTTGACAGTTTTCTGCTAGTTTTGAATCCTGGAAAAAAAATATTACCCAGGATAAAGAGAACATAATTCTCTGAGAGATACTGGATCTGTTTTTTGTCGTGACTTAGTAAGTCTTCATGCAAAGATGTTTATCACACTTGGGATGACAAAAGGCAGATGTAAAGTATCAGAATCTCCTAAATCTTCATAGCTTTTCAAAAAATAAGGATTAAAGAGAATTATAGGAACAAGATGCGGGCCATTAAACAGACCCATCAGATAACGTTGTAAGTGTTTAGGGAATAGTTAGATGGGGCCAATGAAAACATTAAAGTAGAAAATGCTAAAGCTCTCTATGCTTTCTCTCTGAAAGGCCATTGATTGGGATGTGTAAGTACCAAAGTTCTTTAAACATCTCAGGAACAAGCAGACGGCCCATCTATCATAGGGCCTACTGAGATTCTGAATTAATCTTTAACTACTTATTTATAATTTATAATTACACAGATAGGGCCAGCTCATCCCACTTGAGTAATTTTCTCTGTGAGATTAAGTTGTGCCATTTGCAAGGTATATTGATTCTTGATCAATCCCTGAAGTATTAGAAACTTGTATGTCAGGTACCATATCATTACAATCCAAACTAATTAGTCAATAGTCGTAGGAAACATCTTACACAGATTGGTCTTGATGTTCTCATTTTTTTGTTATGATTAGAACATTTTAGTATCTGAATCCTGCAAAATTGATGGTCAACACATTCCAGGCACTATGAAGGCTGAAAACATTGGTTCTGAAGTTTTTCTTTTTGATTTTTTTTCTTTCTAACTCAATCACCTTGCCATATAAGCACTGTTTTGTGAACCAAAACAACCAAACAAGTAAAGAAACAAACAAAAATCCAAACACATTTTTTTCTGAAGTTGTATCATTCATTCCTAATTTCATATAAGATATTTTAGAAGATACTGATCCACAGATATTCAATAGTTTGACAATTTGACATGCTTGATACCTCTGTGTAACCAGGTATGCAAAGTAAAATAGACAATAGAAAAAAAAGAAAAGAAAAGAAAACGAAGAAAAAGAAAAAAAAACCCTGAAACCTTGAGCTGACTGTCAACCACATTCCTAGCACATTTTAAAAGCAAGACAGCTTTACCGGATTATAAAAAAAAATTACAAAAGAGGCAAGAATAAAGACTTGCTAGTACATTGGACCAGGTCTTTTTTAGGGTTTTGCATCTTGTTTTTGGCTGTCCAGAAAGAATCAAGGACAATGAATAAAAAATAGATTCTAAGATGGCAGAATTTTCAGTACTGAACTAGGCATTCAAGAAAATCTAGTCTAATTTCCTTATTTTAAAGATGGGAAGAATTAAGTCCATTAAGGTTTGGTGACTTATCCAAATTCACACATCAAGTTAGTTGCAGGTTTATTCATTTAGCAGCTGTTCAGGTACAGAAGATACAGGAAAAGTAATCTGTCGTGAAGCTCACATTCGGAGTATCACTCTGCTTCTCTAATAATATTGAACAGACAGGATATTATTAACTGACACTGGGAAGGGCTAAGGGAGAACAATTGTTCACAAGTATATGGAATATTCTATGAAGATGCTGTTTACTTATTATCACCATAGGGTTGCAAACAAGAAAAAATAGTCCCGTATTACATTTAAAATCCAGTTAAAAATAAGAAACAACTTCTTTGATGTCATGGTGATTAAACACTGAAATTATTGAGGGAATTTGTTGATAATATAAAATGAAACATATATTCATCAGTCTTCAACTTTAGTTTCTCCCAAATTATTCCTTTTGTTTTTCATGAGTTTCTGTTTTAAACTACTAATCCTAAGGGTTTAAAATCCAATGCTGTTGTGGGTACAAAGCATATCATTTTTGCTCTCTCCTAGATGCTAAAATTAATAAAAACTTATTCTAGCTGTTGTGCTTCTGTGTTTATGCTGAGATTATTTTCACAACATACCACCTCCTAAAAATAGCCTGTGAAATATGGCAGGGATAGGATTCTTAAAAGTTAACTGCAAAGTTAAAGTCAGCATTTAGCTTTTTGAAATTTTTATCACTGACTTCACATTCAAATATTGAAGCCACGTACCCAAGAACATCATTTGAGTCCCGATGTTAATAATAGTCTGTAATACTAATTTCCAAGGATTGAATTCATACTTTGTGTAAGATATTTTGTACTTAGGAATTTACATAATCCTCTCGAGTAACCCTATTTTATACCTGTTTAAAGAAAAGGAAGCTCAGAAGATAAAGGAAATTGCACAAAATGCCACCATAATTACCGGCAGGACAAAGTTTGGAATCAGAGTTACATTTACACTGTGAGGCTGGTGAATTTTGAGCTTGAGGACTCCTCACGCATAATGGCCGTCTCCGAGGCCTCAGCAGGTGCCCTAGGAGGTGTGTTTACAGGGTTGAGTGACCAACTATCCCACGTTGCCTGGCACTTAGAGATTTACCGGGATGCAATACTTTCAGAGATAAAGCTGGGATTGCCCCGGACAACCTGGGATAGTTAGCCAGCCATTTATAAAGAAGCATATGCTCGCCAAAAATTTAAAAAGTGAGATATTGTGACCACGGTAGAATAAGACAGCTGCCTTTTTCCATTCATGTCTCCTTCCCCTCTGCCTTATCTCCTCCTGGGTTACTGGAATAGCCCCGCACATTTTTGGCTTGTAGCTTACGGGAGGTTGAGTTCTGATCAGCTGGATGTGTTTATGTGGTTCGCAGTTACGTGTGTCCACGGTCGAATGTGTGCCAGCCGACCTAGGTTAGGAGCGGCTTTAAGGACTGCTCCTTTGCCCATTTGGCTAACCCATCTAGCACCGTGACATGAGGATAAATAAGCCTGTCCTAACAGCAGCCTGCACCACAAGTGTGTGGATAGTGGAGAGAAAACAGGATGTGAAATGTACGGATCAAGAAGTTCTGCTGTAGAAAATTCTTATAAAATCTCACGGCCCGTGAATGAAAGAAACTGGAAAAGGTTTTCCAAAATTTAACAGCAGTTCTAACTAGGTAGATGCTAGTACCAGGAGCAAGTTGTGAAGTTGGAAGGGCTCACAGTAATAATAACCACCAGTTATTATTATTATTATTATGACCAGTCTGTAATAATCACCACCATCCATTTCTGGGCAATCATTCTGGAAGGCTGAATTACTTTTCCATTTTTTACATAAAAAAGAACATAAGATTGTTGTCTTATCAAAAGGTGATCAGAGATTATGCAGACAAAAAACGTATAGGAGAAAGAGTATTATTGAAGATGTCAAATAGTTATTAATAAATACATGTATGCTATTTTTTGGATTTTAAAGGTTTTATAAAATGTATAATTTCCTGCAATTTTTCATTTTAAATAAGCATTCACTTTTAACCTGATTTTGATTTTGTGTTATTTTTAAAGAGGGTCTGTCTGCTAAGTTTAAGTCTGAGGCCTCAGAAAACCTGGGACTGCCCCTGGATGGCGGTAAAGTCTCAGGTGAGGCTGATTCTTCAGCGTGTGCTCTCTTAAGGACACCTTTACATTCCCTGCATGCTTAAAGGTTGGGTCTTTGATGACTGAACATTTATGTCTATTGGTAGCTGGAAGAATGGAAAGTTTGAATTATGAATCTGCTGCACATAGATCCAAACAAGAAGAGCGAATCTCTTAGAGAAGCTGACAGCAGAACAGGCATCTTCGGTGGCCCAGGCGTAGATCCTACTTGTCTCCACAAGTAGAATGTGGTCCTGAAACGAGCTTTAGGCAGCGCTCTCCTTCTCCTTGAGGAGCACTTCCCCATTGCTTGATTGACGGTGAATAGATTGTGCTCTATGCTTTTTTAAGAAGAGAAAATGGTCTCACAGCTGCCTTCAGGAAATAACTACTCCAAGCTACCTTACATTCCTCACTGCTTGATGTTTTCCATTTAAGTTCACATTAGCAATGCCCATCATGACTTCTTTCTCTTTAAGAGGAGTTTGGGAGTGGGCACCCCAATGCCAGCCTTCCTGCTGATATTTGGATTTGGTCCTTTCCTGCAGACTGAAGGTTACCTGTGTGTTATGGAACTTCCCATCCCGGAAGTGGCACATTCCTTCTTCTGTTCCTTTTGGGTGATCTTAGGGTTGTAGGTTTGTAGTGTTGAACGTGGCATGGATATGCTAAATATTCCATTTCTTGAAAGCAGCAGTATTCTGAGGGGTACCCTTTCTAAGTGATTTTCTTTTTGCAAGTGTCATTTTGACAAGCGAGGATCCTCAAATATGGACTAACCACATTTCGTCTCTTATTTTACATTTCACACTGCATTTAAAAATACCAGTTTCCATATTTCCATAGCAGATGCTGGAGAAGTTTTCTATCCACAACTTTCAGAAGGGAATGTCATTTAATTTAGATTCTTGTTTCTTCCCATTTTATGTAACTATGTCATTTCTTTCTGTTAATTGTGTTGTGTGCAATATAATGGAACCATCGATTCAGTAACATTAGACACGGAAATTCAAGAAAATAATACTCTACCTAGGTGACCATGGTAATCCAGCTATTCATACCAAGTCATGTTTTTCTATATTGGCTAAGTGGGCAATGTATAAAATTACTTAGGGGTGTGTGTGTATGTGAGCACGTGTGTGTAATTTTCTGCTGAGTCATCTTCACCTTCTTAGCAAATAAGTCCCTTTTGGAAAGAGTTTTTCCACTGGAAGAAAATCCGTACTACTGTAATGTTTAACGTTCAATCAAACTTGCTGCTTCGGGAAAGGGACGGTGATTACGAAAGAGGTTAATATAATTTTGATGATGTTAACCATGTGGCATTCTAATAGGCAAAGCAATGTTTCCTGGGAAATATTAGTAGCTGCTCTATTTTTGCCTCCTGTACCACTCAGGACAGCATCGGGGACTTAGAACAACAGTAGGTTGTTTCTCATGCGTGCATTATGTCATAGGTTGGCAGTAGATTCTGCTCATTAGAATCAACTTGGGACTCAGGCTGACAGAGCAGCTGACATGAACACTGAGGGCGGGCACAAACGCTCTGCTGGGTCTCACACTAGCATTGAGATGGGCCAACCTGGAGGTGACCTGGGTACTTCCCCTTACAACTTGTTGGTGGAAGTACTACTCATGTGGTGTCACGCAACCACGTAGGGGTCAGAAGGACAATCCTCCCATGTTCCCGGAAGGTGTAAAGGCAGAATTAGTTTTTGAACAAGATGAATGGTTTTCCATGGCAAACACTTGAACTTTTCTTCTTTCATGTCTGCATCTATCCATCTGTGGATTACTTCAATAAGCATTTATTGAGTTACTAGTATGTGCAAGTTACTGTGCTAAGTGATAGGAGACAGAAGGACCAAAAGATCCACTTTTTGTTCTCAAGATCAGTTTGTTTAGTGGAGGAAGAAAGCAGAGGATTTATGAGAGACTGGTAAAATTCCCGGTAAATCTCCCTGATGTTCAGATTTTACACTATTTCTATAATCTTGGTATAAAGTCATTTTCCCTATCGTAATCAGTAGGTGATACTGAAGATTTATCAAGTACATCAATACTTGTTTTCTACTTCACCAGTTATTCCTGACACCCAGTAGGAATAACTGGTGTAGTGAGGGTATAAAATAAGACTAACTTTCATTTATTTATATCTACGTAGTCAATCACAGGTTTCATTGTATGAATATGCTTATTATTAATAATTGTGTTATTTTTCACACTTATCTTTAAGTCTTAATTCTGTGAGGTTATTATTATTAGGAATAATTAACCACAACTAGGAATATCTTGGAACTTTTGACATGTTACTCTCTGAGGACAGAAGCACAAGACAAATTCTACTTGAGGCTGCCCCGGTGGGGGTGAACATGGCTTCATCAATTAGGCTAGATTAGTAGCCTAATCTACTTTACTCTTTCAATCACAGAAATGAATATTCAACTGAATGTATTATTTTTACTATCACTAACCTACTGTTTGAATTTGAAAAAGTCAAGAACTTATCACTATATTTCTCTGTTAAATAAAGGACTCAGTTAAGGTCTTAGAACATCTGGTCAAAAGACTGAATCTTCCTCTCCCGCGAAGACTGGTATTTTTATCTGGTCCCCTCAGTTCGTCTGCATAATTTTTCTCCCCACAAATTGGTATTTAAACCTCAAAACCTTTAGCTAACTACATCTGTCATTGATATTTTATTGTTTAATTTTCTTTTTATGGAGCCAAATTACATCTCTCCCACATACAGCCGACACTTTACATGTCTAATTTGTTGACATGTTCTATAATGATAATTTCATTGATTTAGAAAGTGACATTATGAACAACATATGTTCAGTTTAGCAGTAGACCTTGTTATGGCAATCAATTCTTTTCCCCTCCAGAACTCAACGATATTCCACATTTAGAGGAAGTAGAATCATTTAACCAGTTCATGTTCTTGTGGTTCAAAAAATAAAAAAGAGAAAGACACCCACTTTGGGTATGCTTTCTTAAGAGAATAAATCCTCACTTTGTGCAGTTTACAATGTGAATGTATTATCACTATATACCAGAGACAGGTGAAAAGAAATATCACAGTAAAGGCATTTAGTAAAATAGCAGATGACAAAGAAGAAGTGCTTTGCAAAAGTCTCTCAAGCTTTCTCCTACCTTCTCCTATTCACCATGAAACCTTAACCAACAGCTCTGCAAACATATCTTCTGAGAACCCCCAGAGCAGCAGGCATTGTGCCAAACACCAGGCTTTTCTGGGTGCTTCCAGGTCCCCGTGTTCTTGCTTGCATTTTTTTCTCTACCCCATACTTACCTGGAAAAAAAAAATCCTCATTTTTCAAGATCCAGCTCAAAGGTCACCTCTACTGAGAGGTGGCCCCAGCTCCCTTCTCCCAGCCCAAGTCAGCCTGAGTCATGACATCACACCATAGTTAGTGAACGTGACCTCTTCTTCACTCTCCTATAAGCATCTTGGGGGAGAATAGTATTCATCTTTGTGTCCCTAGCAGCTCTGTGCCTGGTTTATTGCGGTGCTCAATAAAAATGAATTGGATTAAACATAAAATATTTTCTATTTGGCAAAGTTACTGTACACCGTAAAGGAATCTTTAAGGTGGCACCCTGTTTTTCTTTATCAAGCCGTCAAGCGCAGGTGCTCTCTGGGGTTGCAAATGATGATTTATAAAGCTGGCTAGGAGTTTAGCTCAATACCAATACTGGATTGGTTTAGAAATGACTTGGAAAATATCAGGAAGGACTTACGAAAGCCTCTAATAAAGTTAGGATAGGTGGCTGAGTAAGAAAAGAAAAGCGGTGTAGGAAAAGGGAAGCAAACAGATTAAACTATTATAGAGATCTTATTTTCCCCTGAAAGGAATTTCTAGAATTTGACTGGTAGTGGAGGCTAGTCTCCCTTCAGTATATACATTTACTATCCTACACGGTTATGATAGTAAATATAGCATTAATCTTAATGCTGAAAGATTAAATTGTTTTATGTAGGTGCTTATAAAGGTAGAAAGCAAGGAAAATCCCTAAATTTTTCTTTCCAAAATTAACTTTAATACAGAAAATCTAAGTCCCAGTTCGTAACCAAGATGGAGTAGACATATTTCTCCCTATTCTCCCTGCTCAGTCAGTACAGCTAAACACACTGGATATTTTATAAATGAAACTAACAAAGGAAGACCCTGAAAGGTGGAAGGACAGAGGCAGATTGGCCAGATGAACAACATGGCGGTGAGTCCCCTGGGTTTTCTTTTTGTCTTAAATGTTCCTGATTGGGAACTCCAGGAGCCAATAACCCAGAAACTCCAATGAGAGCAGACCAAAAATATCAAAAGAGAAGCCCGCTCTTGGTGGCTAAAGGAACAGGAAAAAGGTCAACTAGCTAGGCAGAAAACTTGGGGACAATAATCACTCTACACCAGCCAAAGGCAAGGGGAAGACACCACACCACCCTCACAGCCTTGATGCCGACCCCATACTTTACTTGCTGGGGAATTATCATATGTGGAGTATTGGAGTGAAGTACTAAAGCACACCCCAGGTAACCTGAGTCTTGTACTTCACTTAATGATTATAACATCTTGCCAAGAGCATCCTCATCACCTCCTGTGTTTACCACATAGGAAAAATGCTGCTGACAGAGGTTATATCATTAGGCTGAGTTGATAAGCCATATGTGGAAGAAATGGGGTTAGAAAACAGGTCCATTTGTGTCTAAGCCCACACCTGTTCCATTTCAACACATGGCTTTAATGCTACACCCAAAGTGGAAACACAAGTTACTGGAATTGAGACTTACTACAAGCAAGCTTGGATTTTCTCTGGCAGTCTAAGGAGGACCACCAGCAGTGAGTATACATTACATAAGGCAATAAATAGAGAAATTGTTTCTGTTCTTCACCCTTCACAATCCTGTACCGCTGTGGACTATTTAATAGCTACTACATTTCACCCCAGGTGACTGAATCGATCACTTGGATTCCGTTTGTTTATCACCCTGCCACACTGGAGAAGTATTCTATCTTCCTTTGATAGAAAGAATATCCGATATAAATGAAAGCACTTGCCGATGTAGTTACGATTGTTATTCCTGTTAGTTTCAGCTAATTAGAGTCACTTTTCAATTCATATCCAGAAACAAAAAATTGATTTGTCAGTAATACAGAAAGAAAGCCACCCTTAGGGAAATCCCAGTCGATAATGGAGCTAAAGATCGGAATTCTGGCAAAAGCAAAACTAAACCCGAAAATAACTGATGGAAGTTAATGCTGTCATGGAACACATTTTCGAAACAGCATAAAACAGGGGTTGAAAGTGGGTTATATTAATCAGGATGAAATGTTTTAAGGAGAGCTGCCGCCTTCTAGGTTTCAGGACTGCACTAAAAATCATACCCTTTTCAGAGCCTTCTAAATTTGTGTCAAAATCATCACTTAGAGATATCCCAACAGATGCAATCATTAAGTCGATTCCATAATACCATTTTGAGCCATTTATAATGAAATTCAGGGCTAGAAACATATATAGGAGGCAAGGATTTTAGAGAAAGATATGAATAGTTAGTGCCTTCTCAGTATGAATGCCAAAGTGAAGAGTGTAACTAACCAAACCCACATAATAAAGTTGTATATGACCGTGAACTTTGAAAGCATAAAGGATTCAAACCATCCATGAGGCCTTCACTTTATCACTGAAGAAACTGAGGCCAAGGGAGGTGAAATCAATCTTCCAAATTCATACATTCTTGAAGAGAAGGCTCTGGGACAAAAACATATTATGGTTACTAATCGCAAGTTTTTATTTTTTTTGTTTTCACTTAAAATAAAAGGAATAGAATTTTTATGGAAAATGCACAGGGGTGAGGGGATTTACAATGGTTGAAAATTTCAAGGGTGTGGCCTTAATTTCTCCTCATCTTGAAGTCAACTCAGTTTGTGACACAAATGTGAAGAACTCGACTTTTCATGTATTGAGTATGTCAGTATATTGATTCTAGATTGCTTTAACAGGTCTGTACAAGATGTTCCTGGTTCTCGAAAGATCAAATAATCATGGTTGTATTTTTAAAAAACTGTAGTCTTCTTGCTACCCTTAGAGTGATGTTTAGAGCATCTAACTGCCCAAGAGGTGAAAAATGTTGGTGAGATGTGATTTTAAATAAGGCTCATGAATCATTTTCAAAATGCATTGGCTCTTCCTAGAATATATATTGCTGCTTTAAATTTTCACCTCCTCCAAAATTCCCAACCTCTTCCTCCCAGAATGGCACAAAGGTACTTCCAGAAATTCTCTATTCTTTAATGCTTTCTCCTAGAATATCACCAACTGCCTTTTCCATATACACGGTGTGTTTTTGAGCTTTTAAAAAATGAAGGACCATATATGTAGGCACCTTAGAAGTCTTGGTTACGTTTCAAGAAACCAAATCACTTTTTAAAGTAAATGTTAATTGGTCAACTGGTTGGGATTTCTGGAAGAATTTTTAGCAACTCAAACTATTCAAATTAACAAAGAGCTGAAAACATATTTATAAAATGATGAGGCATCTTTACCAGTCTGATAGAGGATCTCTCTTTCAAACGATCTGTTTTAGCAGCCACAGAGAATTTCCTTTCTAGAATGCTGAGAACATTACTTAGAAAATCATTCAGACTAAAAGAAGTTCTATTGCAGCTTACCAAGGTCAAGAAATATTTGACCTTTATTTGAGAGAGCTATACTCATTTTTATACACTCGTAGTACAATGCTTCCCATTAAAACAACACCATTGACAACAACCGCTCCGAAGAAAGCACAACCACAGACACGTAATAATAATAATAACAAAAAATGAATTGAGGGGATGTTTCGTATTTCCAATTGACTACAAGTGGGTCAAAAATCCTCGTTCCTTCATAGATACCACTGAATTAAAACTCAGAGAAAAGACAAAACATCTGAATATTACAGGGCAAGATTTATGAGGAAGGAATTAATTTTGCAGTTAAGACTTTAGAATTTCCTTTTAATCAAAGTAAGATTAATATCAGCATTCAAGATGAAGGAAGAGAGGCACCATTTCCTTGTCACCATAGGGAGGGGGCCTTGCTGTAGCATCTCTTACCCTGCACCATCAGTCCCCAAACCTCAGGATGGCTGTCACCTTGCCCAAGTAAAGATAATCAAGATGGTCATTTTAAAAGGAAACGCTAAAGTCTCCTTCTGGAAATACAGTGAGAACCTTCGATTCACTCATACAAGTCATTCTTAATTTTTCCTGTCACCACGGATGGCCGGTCAGAGTAAATCAGATGTCACCGCTGGCTCATACACAACGGTGTCTTTCCCTGTCGAAATCTGGGTGTTGCTGCCTTCTCAAAGCATTAAGCTGTGAAGTTCTATTCTTGAAAAAAGCAGAAATTTCTAATTATAAAAATAATTTCGTTAGAAGGGTTTGGCTCTGAGTCAATGAGTTGAAAGGAGAAAAGGGCATGGCTGGGTTTTCAATTTTCCAACTCAGCCTTTAAGGAAACTGAGTTGATTTCATTTCTTTTAGGGAACAAGGCTATTTAAGCTATGCAAATTCTTCTGGGTCTACCTCTCGAATTCTTTCAAATATTTCTTAACGTGCACTATTCAAAAGCCTGCGATTTTAATAAGACTGTATATGTTTATCCACCATTTTACTATCTTTAAAGTGCTTTCATGAACTGCACCCTGTGGAACCACTGAAACAGCTAGGTAAGTTGGCAGGCCAGGCGTAATGACCCTCGAATTACAGATGAGGACGTTCATTCATTCATTCCTGAAACCCCAAGCCTGCCACACATGTGAGGCACTGGGCTCTCCCCAGAGATAAAAGCATCCCTGGAAGTGCTGCCGTCAGCAGGAATTGAAGTGGGGAGGAAAGCGGCTCACTGGATCCCCAGTTTGCTACGACTGACCACGGTTACAGATTCTGAAGAGAAGACAACTCTGCAGTTGGTAGTGGATATACCATTCGCCTACCTAGAAGGAATTTTAAAAAGGTGATACATCTGTGGTTTAGGTGAAATGCAAATTCTTTATAAAAATTAAATTTTAATTCAAGAAAATATTCATTGCTCTCTACTTGCAAAATATGGTATGAAGGAGAGTAAAAAAGAACTAAGGTATTGATGAGGAGAGGAAGCCCTGGTCGGTGTTGAACACCGAAGTATTATTTTGTTCCAAAACTTCCACTTGGCAAACATTAATCAAAGAGAACAAATAGTAGCTTTGAGTTTTACCAATTACTTTTCCTAAACAGACATTAAATATTTGATGGTTGGGTATAGATGGCTGTTCAATTCCAAGTGATATTTCAATGTAGATTAACATGGGTAAAATGCATTAAGTTTGGGTAAACACATGATTAATATTTCAAACTAGATCTATTTGGCTACTTTTAAAGCCTGACCTCAGTCTACTTCTAAACCTCTGTCCAAACCCAGTATTTGGCTTCTCTCCCCCAAATGGTGCAGGAATAACTTTTCATCAAATGTAGTTGTATGTGACATTAAGGTTGTGCATTTAAAATAAGATATGCTTTTAAAAACTCATAAAATGCAAATGTTTATAGTCTCTGAGCAGAAGCTGCAATCTGTGCGAGAAAGATTTACCCACACTAAATTGACTAAAACATTACCTAACACTTCTTAATTATTTTATTAATCTGTATTAACAGGCAGAACATTGTGTTTTACATCCAGTGGGATTTTAAATGATAGTTCTAGGATTTGCATTCGTTTTTTTCTCCCCAACTGGCTTTCCTAGGATTTTATTTCTGCTTACTGTATGGTGCACTGTATGCTGAACTGAATTGGGGAAGGGGAGGGTAAAAACAGGTTTGCAACCTGACCTCAAGGACAGGCCTGTGAGGTTACATGCAGCAGTTGCTCATCAAGATTACTTGAATCCAAATCAAATAGCTGGACTCACGATTAACAAGGGTAAATTTGGATAAAGGAGGTTTAAACAGGCAGAACTCAATGGGACTCTTCAGACTCTCATATTATCTCCAGATTTCTCTGTTTCTTTTCTTTTTATTTTTTAACCAAAAACATCCAGTGAACATTGGCTACATGTTCAATGATCAAATCTTGGGCACTGCCACTTTCTTCTCGAAATCCTTGCTTCCCAGATACTGTATCATTGGGCCACTCAACACAGGGGAACAGGTGTAGGTGGAGAAATAAATTAGGGAAGGGGCCTGATATGGAAAGAAGCTGTCCTGCTGTTTCTTAGCTGCTTTGCATAAGTGATCCCACGCGACCACTGACACCATCATTTATTGGGGTTTCCAAGAGGAGGTGCTAGCAATGACAGCCGTCTCAAGGCAGCTTTGGAAGCAAGGAGGGAGGTGGCAAGTTGACGGTGTCAGCGTTGATTTTTGAAGGGTGTTGTCCTGGTTCTTTGGCTCCTTGCTTGGAGAAATCGCAAGCAGGGCCGGTGGCACGGAGTGATGACAGATGTATATAACTTCCACACAAGCAGCTTTTACTGCGGGCTTTTCAGCAGAGAAATAATATGTTTCCGGAGGGAAAAGGATCTATCTCTGCGAGGGGAGAAGACACTGGGGTCTCATCACACTGCTACTTTTATGTCTGCACCTTACGATGGTAGATAGGGAACATGCTTTGAAGATGACGACAGCCCTTCCATTTGCCTAGTACTCCATAGTTAATATTATCATGTTTTAGAAGCTTGTCTAATACAACAAAACTACGAGATAAGCACAATTATCATCCCTAGTTCTAAATCAGTTACTCGTCATCAGTGGCAAAGACAAGGCTAGAGCCCCAGAGCTTCCGAGGGCGACTCAGCTTTCACCATCACGCCGTCCTGCCTTGCCTACTGGGAAGGGGCCCGCCTGGGTCTACTGGATTGGGCAAAGTTATATTCACTTAGGACTGCGGAGATAGCCAGCAATGATGAAATTCAGTAGGACGAAGTGGTAAATAACAAGTCTGCAACCTGCGACTAAAGGGATGGCTGTCCTTGGACTAAAAACAATTGCTTTTGCTTCTTTCACATTAGGTTATGAATTGCTCTGATCCCCAGCACCCAAATCAAAATCAGTAGCTAACATTAATCGAGCGCTCACCGTGTGCCAGAGTCTATTCTGTCGGCGTGCCTCCATCGAGCCTTACATGATAATAGCCCTATGAGGAACGTGTGACTCCTGCTGCTACTTTGCAGATTGGATGAGCTAATGTCACACAGCGAGGTCGTAAGTGGTGGGGTCGGGGACGGGTTCATATCGTCTGGCTCTAATGCAATTGTATAGTTCAGAGAACTGAGCAGAGTGCTTGGCTACGCTGTTGTACAACAAGTAAAAGCAATGTAAAGCTTCCTATAATTAATTATTTGGGGGAAAAAGCTCCTCTGGCTTCCTTAGGATCAATGGGAATAATTATTTATCTTTGCTACTTAGAGTGTTTGGGCTCAGGAAGCACGGAGAACTAGCGTGCAGGATGACCCAGTTCATTATCAGAGAGTGACACATTCACTCCTCATTTACGGGAGCCCTGGCGGCCTTACGCTTCCCCTACGTGTACGGACGCAGCAGCAATAGCCGTGCAGGGCGCGGTGCTCGGTGGCCTAACTTTGCTCTGCTTCCCAGAGGAAACCTCCTAGTGACACCTTGGGTTTCAGCCAAATTTCTCAGTAGGAGTTTGGTGAGCTGGTTCTTTTTTTCTTTAAATAAATTGAGGGAGGAAAAGCAAACCTAACTGTTCCCCTTAAGCAAGGAACCACTGAGTTCTTTTGTGACGACCATTGTGCTCGCGTGCTGTTCACGCTCCAGCTCTGTTTGTACATTGTACGTTGTGTTAACTGTGCAAACGCAGGAAAGCAGAGAGGCTCCTACTCGGCTGCCAAGGGCCCCGCAAACACTACCAGCTGGAGTACAGGGATTCCTGTGTTGTTTATATCCACCTGGCAGGGCTGGGTCTCAGTGGTGAACCCCACTCTGCAAATCAGCCCAGCGAAAGAGGAAGAAATCCCAGTCACAACTGAGATAAGCAGAACAATGTAACAGGAATGTGATACTGATTAGCACCATACGACACAAAGCTCCCTTTTGGAGGGTATCTTCATGCTCTGCGCTGCAAGCTCTTCCATCACATAAAAATGACTGGGAAGAAGTCCTAGACTCGTATGTAGGGAATGCAGGGAAGTCACCCAAAGGACAAAGGAATAGAGACATCCTTGGTTCAAATTTAGTAGTGTTTTGGGCTTTCTGTTAAGAACAAGATAGCACCCACTTTCAAATAGAGCTCTCAGATCTGCTTATTTAACATCTTAGATGTTTAAAGAAAATTGGATTGGCTTGTTGGGCAAGAAAGCATTTATAGGTAGCATCTTCTTTCAAAATGTGACTTTCCATGTTCCAGAGATAATTATTGTCTCTCTTTGTTTATAACACCAAATGTGAAGTTACATAATTTAATTGAATGCATCTGGCACTGGAGTAAAAAAATTATAGTTCATGAATTGGACAGTGTAACCTCACTAGCAAACAGGATTCTGCCATTATTTTAATTATTTAGAGCAATTTAGGAACCCCCGGGGTAAGATGGGGGTGAAGAAAATTTTCCTAGAAAATTAGTATCTGCAAAGACACTAACAGTAACCTAGACAATAGCATTCTCCTTTGAAAGAATTGGGGAGAAATTTTCTGGACATGACAAATTTCGCTGGATCAAGTAGAATATCCTATTATTTCCGCTCTCTTTCTCCAAACTACCCTTTTCTCTGCTTTTAATTTTTTTTCATTTAAATTATCACATAAAATGGTGATACAATCTTTCTGCATTTTATGAATATTTCTTATCGGTCGCCATGTGACTTGGAAAGTAGTGAAAAGCTCTCTCTCTTCATTCGTGAGGCACAAGGTTAACTATTTTATACATAAAATGTTTCATTTTCATTTACACGAAAGGAGAGAGCTAAATATAAATTTATTTTTCACATAATGGGCTGAAATTTTCTTTCATGAATAAAAGTAATGGCCTATAAAGTAGTTTAAAAAGCCATTCGAGAGGCTGTTTTGATTAGGTGTCTGTCTTTGACTAAGATACATTATTTTCTTAATAAGTTTCATTGCCTTTGGTGACTCTTCTCCTCAAAGGAAAGAAGAAAACTAGTAAATTAAAGGTACACGCTAGCACGTTAAAAAAAGTTCCAATGGCAGGACACAAATTATTTTATTACCACACCAACTGAGCCACTGATTCTCCACAATTCATGAACAAATTTTCCATTTCTATAGAGTCACGCTTTTATTGACTGTTATAAAATCACCATTTGTATCTTTTTTATCCTGCTGTGTTTCTATTTTATTGGAAAAATCCTGTAACAGGTATAACATCAGCTCAGATTACCAAGAAATCCATAAAATAGCTTCCTGCTACTACCTTTGGTACAGATTGAAAGAATACATTACAATCCCACTGAGTCCCTGATAAAAACTGGGATTCACGTGCCCACATGATTTATGCTTAACTGTTAGGTATCTCGGCTTTGTCTGCTCTATTAAATTATGGGAGGATTTCACTGGTATTGATTAGTTCTATGTGGCATAATTAAAGTGTCTGGGTCAGGAAATTCAGGCACAAACTTTGGGCGCAGTAATAAAAGCAAACATAGCAGAACATGTTGCAATGAGTAGAAATGTTTCAACAACAGCAGGTGACCTTTGCCTGTGCTTTGGTTGAGACTGACCACTGTGGTCTCCGGTACTCAGACGTGGTGTGTGCATGGGGTTAGAATGAAAGCAAGGAAAGGAGCATGACCACGAACTGAAATGAGCATTAATTGACTCAATTTTATGGTTACACTTCTAGAAAAAAAAAAAAAAAGAATTGTTTTTTAAATGATCAGTCTCAATGAGTTTTACAAATAACACGTATTATGTTAGAACTAATGACTCTATATTTTTGAAATTTTATGAACTATTTGAAGTATATCTTTTGAATATTAGTAGAAGAGTATCAGTGATGAAAATTGCTCTTAGGTGCTGATGGTGTCAGAATTTCCATGCACGATCATACCCATGGTTACCTAGGCTGCCATATGCAGCCTTCTTTTCTTTCCATCATCATTAAATAAGATTTTTCTAACTAATGAGGAATGAAGTTTCTTTCCAAAATACAGAGAGAACGCTATTGGGACTACAACAACTGTGGCTGATGTCAAAATAACAGGTCCCTCCAAATAAGGACATGCCAAAAGTTTCGGTATTTCATGGACACCATGGAATGATTTCCTGATCGTGTGTTGCTTATAAACACAAAGGATATACCAATGTTAAACATCACTATTTCTAGCAGCTTTGTGCATAGCTATTTATGCTTCTCAGACAGTTTGCACGTAACTTATCTTGTCCTTATAGCAACCCTATAAGGCAAGCAGGTAAAGGAGTTATTTTATCCTTAAGGAAAATGATGGGTGTGTCATGGGAAAAAAACTAAATCCTGAACTAAACTCTTCTACCAAACAGATTTTGGGACCAAGGCAGGGAAGGGACACAGATGAATTAAATAACAGAAAAGAGGTTTTGGGTAATGCTTCAGGCATGCTTGGTTTCATAGAACAATACTGCAGTGATTTATACTCATGATCTGAATCTATATACATGCAACATAGATTAGTAAAAGGAATTATGATTTAAGCCTTTCCTTTAAATTATAAAGGTAGTAAACAGTAGATACTGAAAAAGATGCTATCGTAAAAGAATGGAAAATAATCTTTGACCAAACATTCAGCAACTTGAAAGTAAACACACTGAATATCGAGCAAAGGGGCTATGATTGAAACTTATTTCGTATAAGCATCTTGATTGTCTAGCTTATGAAGTGCAGAATAGACTGTTGAAAAGTCTATGGAGATAATATGGAACAAGGAATTTTTGTTTTCCAGTTACTGATGAAACAAAGGGTCCACTTTCTCGCCTTCATGGCTTTTGATGAACTGTATTAACTATCGATGTCCTGTTTTATATCATAGTTTTGTTCTTTAAAATAATCCATGACATTCTTAAAATGTTAACTTACTTTCCTATTGACTCACTTAATGATTTCAGAGATGGTTTATTTTTATTTCTGGGAGCTCTTCAATTGGTTATGGCTTCTAGAATTTGAACGTTAAATCTCCTCCTTTTTGTCACCTGGTCCAGTAATAATCTCTAAGGAAACATTTAAAAACACACGAGAGCTCTTTATAAAGCCATTCCATGATGAATCCTTTGTATGGCCGGAATAAAACCCTTGGTCATAGAAACTATTTCCAACAAATTAGATTTTATTTTTTGAATATAGGGTTTCTTAACTGTGTACGTTCGTTTGGGGCGGGGATGAGAAGACAGAGGGTGCTTGAGTAGATCTCAGCCAGTATAATTATTTGTCAATTAAAATATAAGCAGGTGGATGCTAAAAGAAGCATTTAAACATGCCCACTCTTTATATTTGGGAGAAGTTGTTTTCCCTATGATTAAAAGATATCCCCTATAAAGAATTCATCAAAAATCTCCTGTCCCTCTGGCACTGAGATGACTGTAATTCTGTCAACATGTCGCAGGGGCATATGTAACTTCCTTTACCGTGTCAGCCTACAGGCGCCCTTCATCTCAATTGGTGTGAATCGCATTTAATTGCCGAACTGTGCAAAGATGCAAGGTGGAGTCTGTGATTTTTTTTTTCCTAGTTCACACTTTCTTTTCCTCTTGAAGCTGAACATGTCTAGCCGGCAGAGCTCCTTAATTCTGATGGTGAGTCTCTAATTAGTTATAATTCAGCTACCATCCTGTTTTCTATTCCAGGTCAATATTAGCAATCGCACTGCATTCTTTCTTTACTTTTCCCAAC
Source organism: Avahi laniger (assembly GCA_963575035.1). Lineage (NCBI taxonomy): Eukaryota > Metazoa > Chordata > Mammalia > Primates > Indriidae > Avahi > Avahi laniger. The sequence goes on from CAUYSK010010884.1 coordinate 46,876, forward strand.
GAAAATTTCTTTTACCGAAGATAATGCTGATGATGTTGGCAACAACAAAGTAATTATAGACAAAATAAAAGTGGTATCAATGCAAAAAATGAGCTTCAGAAAGTTGCCCCCATGTAAAGGCTTTTGCTGAGGGAAATTTAATATTTTCTAGTGTCCAAAAGATATTTGATATTTTTGGTGGACTACTTTTTTAATCACCATCTAAATATTCCATGGAAGTAGAGTCTTCAGTATTGATGTCATTGCTCTCAAACCATCTAGACCCGTATTTTCTTTTGGTACTAATTCAATTCATTCATAATAATTTATCCTGTGCTTGGTTCAACTGCATATGAATGCTGGCATTGCTGGGTCTTAGAGGTAACCGAAAATGTGAAAGCAGAATTGCATGACACACCAGAGTGTGAAGTTGTGTCAAAATAGGCATTTGCCTGATTAGTTCATATATCGAAATCACTGAAGAGCAATATGTGATTATCTATCATTCTCAAGGTGGACCTGTGCACTCTGGTGGTAGATAGGTGCATGACAGAGCCCAGCAGGTGCTCATTAGGCATCATGTATCTTAGGATGGGTTTTCTTCCATTGCTTCAGTGACATGTGGCTAGTCAGCCCCAAGTGTTCACTGAGCTGTTCTACTCGTCAGGCACTGTCCCAGGCCCTGGGCACATAGCAATGAACACAGCAGAGTTACTGCCTGCAAGGCGATACTTCTAGCGATGAGAACAGATAACGGATATGAAATAAATAATTTCTGGAACAAGAGAATAAGAGAAAAGAAGTTAATGTTCTACCAGAATGACAGGAAGTGGGGCTGCTCTAGCAGGTTATGAAGACCTTTTGAGGAAAGACTGGTGGGGTTGGGGCAGGGATTTGGGGAAAGGGTGTCAAAAGCAAAAGAAACTGCTGGCAAAAATACCTTCCAATGGGAACAAACGACGTGTCATGAATGAGGGGAAGGAAGGTAGGGATGAGCACCAGGTTTTGGAAGCCTTGCAGATTTTAGTAAGGGCTGGAATCCATCCCAAGTATAATGGGAGCAGAGGATTTAAAGCTTTAAAAAGATTTCTTTGTTGACAGAACAACAGTTAACTGACTACTGCATTCATCCAGGAGAGAGATACCAGTGGTTTGCTCTAGGGCATAACAGTGGAGAAGGTGAGCACTGGCTGGATTTGGAATATATTTTGCAGAGCTGGATATGGATGTGAAGCAAAGAAAGTATGACTCATAGGTTTGGGACAAGACCGGGGTGTGAGTGGACTAGTGGACAGAAGGGAACATGGAGAATCAAAAGCTGTTTAAGGTTGAGATGTCCATTTAGTTTTCCAGCTGAGGACGCCAAGTTGGAGTAGGATATCTAATTCCAGGACTTAGTGGCGTGGTCCAGGCTGTGGAAATGTATCACTGATATTTGGGCTGTGTTTGAAACGATGGGATAGATGAGATCACGCAGCAGGAGAGGGTAGGAGAGGAGGGCTGAGGACAGGGCCCTGGAAACACTGTGGTATTTATAGCTTTTGTAGAGAAAGGATCCAGTGAAGGGGCTTAGGAAAAAAGTGACCCCTGACCCATCATGTAGTAGGAAAACTAGACAAACATGGTTTGTGGAAGTCAAGAGAATGAAGTTAACAGGAAAGAAGAGTGTAGTCCATCATGACAGGTATATGAAGTGTTGAGTAAGAACCACACTCTCTGAAAAGCCCTGTATCCTGTGAGCGTGGGAAGCTTCCCTGGCGTATGGACTTGTGTGTGATCTATCAGGTGAGATGCATCTGACCTGCCCTTCAAAGACAGTGAATTCACCCTGTCCTGATAGATTCCAGTTTTTTGTGTTTATATCCTACCAATCTCCAAGGAACTTCATAAAACTAACTTGCAGAGACAGGCTAAAGTCTCTTGAGACAAGGAAAGTCAGAGAAAAAATGGCCTCCAAACTATGTCATCAATGGGCAAACGATGGCCTTTAGAAGTTGAGAGTTGCTTGAATGTAGAGCACCTACCATGACCTTCACCTTGCAAATCCAGAGATAAACAGTTTGCTATCCCCTCCCCTGAAGTGATCTGGTAGGAAAACAAATACGTTCATTTTCTCCCATTTTATTTTCATGGTGCACACGATTAGTCATTACAATTAACCTCCAGATGTGCAGATTGGGGCAATGTTACAGGTTACCATTGCTCTGTGATGGTTAAGAGTGGATCATGAATACCAGGCTGCAAACATAGGATCACTGTGACTCAGCAAAGCAACTTTGAGGCCTTTTATCTTTTCCTTAAGAAACGAAACCCATGAGATATATAATACAAATATAAATTCTATAATGTCATAGTTCCTGCCCTATGCGATTGCTTGGCTTAGCTGACAGCAACTGTGATGTACTGAATTCCAAATTTGTACTTACGGCCAATAGCAACCATGTCATTTGCTATCTCTTAAGCATCAATATAAAGCCATGTTTTTTGATGGGGAGGGGGATGATTTTACCTCCCAGGAGACATTTGGCAATGTCTTGAGATGAAAGAGCTTTGCTTTTAACACAGGGGGACGCTGCCCCCTCTAGTAAGTAGAGGCCAAGGACCCTGCTATTCTTCCCAAAACACCCAGGACAGCCCCCCAAACAGAATTCTCTGGCCCAAAATGTCAACAGTGTCGAGGTTAAGAAATTCTGACACAGAGAAAACTCTACAAACAAATTTTAATTAATTCATTTTTCTGACCATTATGCCATTATATAACCAAGTATTGATGTCTCAGATTTATGCCATTTGCTGCACTTTTAAAAAAGAAAATGAGAAAGGTTTTACATTAGACATACACAAAAATGCCCATAGCTTTCTACTGATTCCATTAATGCATTTTAAGTATTTCTTGTGAAGTTTCTGCATGGTATTGCAGATGGAACCCCTACTGCTCCTGAGACAAAATCTGGCATTTTAAGGTCATTCTAAGAGAGAAACAAAAATGAAAAAAATCAGATTTTAAGCTCACCAGGTAGTAGGTAGTCAGTATAATTGATTTTCAACCAAATTTTTCATTCCTTAATCATATTACCAGATCAAAAACACAGTTCTGTTACATTCCATTATGCTTATAAAACAGTGCCATATTTGGAGCATATGATTATTAATACATGCTTCTTGAATAAGTGACAGCCACTGATTAAACTATTTCCTGTGTCCCTGTAATTATTCCTACTTAGAGAAATCCTGGCTAAGAAATTTTTGCCTGGACACCAACCATTCCCAGATAATGGAGTCTCTTATTTCAAATCCATTTCTTTACTCCCACTTTATGATTGCAACAACCTGCTGGGAAATTTTAATTTGAGAAATGCATTTTTCCTCCCTCTATTCTGTTTTGAGTACAGTGTTAATGTGCCCCATACCCCAGCTAAAAAAACTGTTTTTCGTTTGCTATTTAAAACATTCTTTCAGTGCCATGTGTTCAGGGCAGCATGTAACTTAGGATGACTTCGAGTTCTTGCAAAGTGGCAGTCGGGTTAGTTTTCGTGACTGTTTAACTGTGGACTCCTCAATTAAAACAGCTTTCTGGTGTCGTGGAATCCAGTACAGAGTTTGGAGCTACCACGAAAGGAATGGATAAAGCATTTATATTCTTAGCTGTGTTATTCACCAATGCAACAACCCATCTACTCCCCTGGGGCAGACTGATCTTCCCTCTACAGCAGTGTTATTTGGTGGAGAACTTTAAGATGGTCTAATGCACACCAAACACACACATACCAAGCCAGTAAAAGCAGCAAGAGATCACAAATTGTTACACCAACTGACGGGAATCAAAAAAACTCTGAATGTTTGATTTTTAAAATTTATCATAATTACTATTACTCATTTCTTAATGGGTATAACCTGAGTCAGTTGATTTCCTTTGGACATGTTAGACCACTATCTTTTCCTTTTCCTGTTAAACAATGATCAGAAATAACAAAAGGAAACTTTCCACTTCCCCTTGGATACTGATTCTCTTGGAAAATAAATGTTATCTGAAAAATTTTGTATCTCATAGGCCTTTATATATTTTCCTTATCAAGAATTCCATTATGGCTGGTTGGGCAGTTACTTCCTACTCTCTGACTTTTCATGAAAAAGAAGCATCATTCTTAAAATACAGGGATTTTGTTAGATTCAAAATTGGGAATAAGAGTTAAAAGCAAAGTGGTGGCAGCCGTGGGGGCTGGGGAAGGAAGGAGGGAGATTAAAAAAAAAAAAAAAAGAAAAAACACCCCAGAATTTTGAAATAAAAGCATGTTATGAAGTTCCAAAGAGGTTTGGAAGAGGAACAAGAAAACTGGAAAATTCTTTTGAAAGAAGTCCCCATACTCTGGGCCTACATTCCCTCTGAATGTTAATTACAGTCTTTACCTTGGCATTTTGCTCTCATATCAGGGAAGCAATTACTGGCCTAATTCAAATTCATAGCAGCCATTAACAATGAACAAACAGATACATTATTTTAATTCCATTTGCTGCTTCCTTTCTGCTGATGTATTGACCCATGAAGCCTTGACTGGATGTCCTGTAATTGGCATTTGGCAAAGTTTGTTATCATCATCATCCTTTCCATATATGAGTATTTATTAGGCACATATTGCATACGGAACACCTTGCAAGGGCAGGCGGCTTAAAGACCAGAGGCCAGAAATAGCCTTTGCCTTTATGTAGAGCATGTAACGGTGCCTTCACATTTTAAATAAAAAATTAGCCTATTTGTGTGTGTGTTTGCAAGGGTCAAGGTAAATAACAACACACTAAACAAGGTTATTATTTCTTAAATATAATTTTCAGCCATTCTTACTATATTATTTCAATCATATATGTAGACCTTTCCCTTGCTCAGTACTACCTACCATTTACGCCAGACTCCAAAGCAAAATCTCATGATGAGATATAGTCAAGAAAAAGAAGAGAAATAGCTTTAAAATAGAATAATCTATAATCCTTTTCCTATGATTTCTTCTTCTTTCTTGAGTCAATGGCTTTTCTTATCATGAAGCATTCTAATACTGTATTATCTTCCTTTCCATTAGTTTTGCACACTGACGTTATTTTTGTCATGTTTTAACTTGGAGGTATTTTATATATACCAAGTAATTTATTTGCATTTATCAGGACCATTTAACGTCACTGTCCTGTGTCCCAAGATACCAGCCCTTACATAAATTAATTAGTGTCCCTAGAAACAGTATCAATGTCCCTCAGCACCGTGACAATCTCATGAGCTACAGAGAAGCCACTGATCTTGTTGGGTCTCAAATTCTTCATCTGTAAAGCAACATGGTAGGAGTCGAGAGTGTCTTCTGGTTCTGTGATTTTATATATTTATTTGAAACATACATTCATTACAGTATCTCAACATGACCCTGTGTTTCTCAGCTAGAGCTATGAAATATTGTACAACAGGAAAAATTTATTTAACGCATGGATGTTCCCTCTTTCATGCCCTTTGATTTTGCTTCTTGCCTCAAATACTCAGTATTTTTATGACTTTTCTCCCTCAAATCAGCTCTGAAGCCTTCATTTATTTAAAGATGCCAATCTGCTAACAATTGTTGAAATATTACTCTTCTCCGAAGTAGTTCCATTTTAACTTGTATTCATAATATACATTAAAGATAGTCTCTAATGCCTAAAAGGTCAAATCATACTTGTTGCCTTTTGTTGTCTGCATGAAGTTTGTAAGGATTAGGTTCATGTCCCCGAAATTCTCTCTGTACAGAGTGTAACAAAATTGATTTGAGATGTGCAGTAAAAGTTTATTTAAATAATCCAAACCTTATTAAAATCAATTTACAGAAGCTGAGTAGTACAATGCCTACTGTGTGAAGGAGATTATTGAAAAGCAGATCGTTTTGTCAAACTTACCCCCCAATGCAGGAATCCCATGTCACCATCCTTGAACAGATGGTCATCTGTCCTGCTGATGCTTCAGCAGTGACAGGTCACTCACAGATTCTTGTGCCAGGCCATTTTACTGTTGTCCAGCTCTGATGATGAGGGACTGTTTTCTTCACATGAACCAAAAATCTATCTCCTTGTACTTCACCCAATTTTTCTAATTTTGCCAACTAGATTAACAAGGAATATATCTAACATCATCACTGTTCCAATATTTAATGACAACTATTACCATTTCACCCTTATCTGACATTTCACCCTTATCTAACATTGACTTCATCTGGTTGAACAATTTTTCTTACCCCAAATAAAGAAATCTACTTTTACCCTGTTTCATGTAATCAAAAGCTCCTAGTTGTATCAGGTACCTCGGCTTTTTGCTGACATTTATGAAATTTTCTAGAGATGGAGGATGTACACCCCACTGGAGAATTTCTAAATCAAACGTATACTGATTATAAAATCTGAAGTCTATAAGCAATACCCTGAAATTGTTATTTATGTTTTTACTAGAGTACTGACACTCACAGAGCCAGCATTTCAAATGAATTTGAATATTGAACTCAGACTGACAAATTGGAGGAGAACTGGTAACTTCCAAAGACCAGAGCTCAGGAATTTACCATTGACTCCCAGGACTGCAAAACTCCCAGGATTGGGATGATTTCTGGAAGATAAAACCTGAGTAAGTAGGCCAGTCTTGTGGGAATAGTTACTTTCATACTTGTAAAATTTAAGGGTCTCTGAGCTTTGTTAAATCTATCTGCCTAAAGTTTAAACTATAGGGTTTAAAGTTGTAAAACCCAGGTAAAGAAAGGTCACTGGACTGAGCATCTGGAAACCTGGGTACTATTCTTGACTCTGCCAATGACTACATTGTGACTTTTGACAATTCTCTTGAGTTCTTTGGAGCTTAGTGTCCTAGTACCAAATCTGAAGGGATCTAGCTGAGTATCATTAAGAGCCGTTCATGCTCAATGGTAAGGTAACCCTAATAGGCTCGTTGGCCTGATAAGATGGCAAGTCAGTATGCCCAGACGCCGGGTTGCAGCAGAGAAAGAGACTTAATCATAAGGCCAGCAAACAAGGGGATGGGAGGAAACCTCAAATCTGCCTTTCTGAGGAGCTTGGGACTAGGGATTTTAAGGGGGTTGGAGTGGGGTGAAGTCATGGGACCAGGAGATGAAGAAACTACATTCTCATGCTGACTTAGTTCCTCCAGCGGAGGGTCTTTAAAATGGTTAGAAACAAAACCTAATGATTCTAATATCAGAGATTCTATCTATAAGAGCCTTAGGAATGCAAATTAATTCTTACACAAAAGCCTTATGATTCTAACCTCAGAAATCCTATCTACAGGGACAATGAGGTTGCCAATGGTTAGTATCTAGCGCCATCTGACTTTCCATTGCAAGGAAGTGGGCCTAAGTGTAGCCTGATGCATGCTTAATGAGAACTCTATTTCTGTCCAGAACCCGACACGTAATTCCTGTTAAACCTGTGAGGACAGTTTTAGGAATACGTCTCAAGGAAGGATTTTGAACTACCTGAGAAATTTAACACATTCGTCTTCATGCTTCTTCTTACCAGGAACAGCTCTAGGTCGGTTGCACTGGGTTGAGAACCTGCACTTGCTCAGTATTGCTGATGACTTAGGCACCTTCTTTCTGCACCTTACTGAGCTCCTTTTTTTTAATCAAATTGAGTCCTTTTTTTGTCATGACAGTGGAATCTGAGAAAGGAAGTGGTGCTCCAAATGCTACGGGTCTAGCACGAGAGATCTGATCAGAGTGGGTGGACAATTTCCTTGGGATCTGATGCTGGCATTCTCTTGCCATTAAATATCATGAATGTATTTAAAACTTCTACGTTCTCCTTAAAAACACGTACAGAAACCAATAGATACAATGCATAAGATAATGAGACGAAGGACAAAGCATTGTGCTTGCCTGGCAGTTAACTGAGCCTGAACCGTCCGGCTAAAGAGTCTCTTAGAGCAACCAAAGACTCCATTCCACTCCCAGGGATGCTGATTATCAGCCTTTTAATTTTGTCGTTTGAAATGAAGTACCCCTTGATGTATGTTTGATTATTAATTATTATATTATTGTTCATTATTTCCGAAAAGTAATAACATGTTTAATAAAAATCTGAGCTACCATAATGAAAATCATTTAGATAATTTCAAGCATTTCAACCTCCTGAGGACTTCAATTTGATTTCGAAAATACAGTAGAAACTTCCTAATTCAGACTAATGACAGAGAGCCCCATTGTGAATTACCAGATTTTGCAGATGAGTAGGGATGCAAGCAGACAGGAAAAAAATCAAGGAAGGTAAAACACACAATATGCTTCCTCCATTTGTTTTGACAATGGTAGTTCAGACTTAACGGTCTACGAGAAAACTTCCCTGTGCATCAGAAAACGCATTGTCTCTTATTTCATAAAGGTAATGAAGTCTTGGTAATCAGAACTCTCACTCTAGGACTCAGATATTAAATCTTTGCTCAGAGATGGTATTGGGACTGCAGGGCTTTCAGATAATTATCTGGCTCACGGAGTACCGACGTGAGAACAATGCAAGTTCTCCTGTCAATGCGAGGTGAAAAACAGAGGTAAAAGCGTATTTTAATCCATCTTACGGTTGCCATTTAGCATTAGTATTATATTTTGTCTTTGCAATCACAGATCTGTGGAGGCAGAAGAGCTCTCCTACGTGTTCTCTTACCCAGCCTCCTAGACTGTGGCACTTGGGCATTGATTAGGTTTTATAATATGATGCTCCCTTCCAAGAAAGAAGGCAGCCTAACTTAATTACATGCAATTTTCCCTTGTCAGAGAAAGGGCTACACAATTTTGTGTGCGGAATGGGACTCAGCCCCAGGGGTAATGCTGGGAGTCAGAACCCCACATACCTCAATGTTTATTATGATCCATCATTTTCTCTTATCTCCTTCTCTCCCTCCTATTCATGTTGATGAATGGTTCTCAAGCCTGGCTGTGCATTAGAACCACCTGGGGAGCTATTTAAACATGTCATTCCACGTCTCCAGAAATTCTCGTACTCTGAAATGTACTTAATTGTCCCCTACTCAGGTTTCCTCATCTGTAAAAAGCAGTAACAGTCACTAACAGTACCTATCTATAGGGCTGTAATTCATTACATGAATTAATATGCACGAAATATTGAGAACTGTTCTCGGCACATGGTAAGAACTGCAAGATTGTCAGTTGTTATCTTACAGAATCTGTAGGTTATGGAGGGGAGACAGGTGCTGCTTTACAATGCCTGTAGGTTCTGAAAAGATCAGGCTGGGCTCTGCAGGAGATAGGAGAACTGCTGAGAGCTGTGAGGAAGAACCGGATGGCCCTTTAGGGGAACCCCTGTAAACGGTTTTAACTGAGTTGTTTTTATAGGATCTTTGATTTTTGTACCTATTTGGGGAAAGAAAGCTTAGATACGGAAAGGGCCTGAGAAACAAAACTGCTTTTATTTAAAGAGAGGTATACCCGAGTTCTAATACAATTCTCTTTGTCACCAAAAATGGATCTGGAATAGTTTTGAGAGAGAGAACTAGTTCTTAAAACACTTGCTTATTTGTGGAAGGGACTATGCAGAGATGCAGTAAGCTTGGTTAAGAGGTCCCCAAAACTGACGCAACCATAGTGATTCATTTGGACCAGAGAGGAGGAGGGGGCTCTTTAGCAAGGTTAAATGTCAAAGCTCACAGGGGAGAGAGACATAAATGGGCCAGTCACATGAAAAGGAAATTTCTGGCAAGAAGTAAAAAGTTAAACACACCTCTACCATTCTTCCCTCTAAAGTTAAATCTAGATTTACTAAAAATTTGCAAATTGTTCATTTTGTGGCAATTTCCCCTTCCCCCCATTTTTTACTGGCAACATTTACACTGTGGGCCTCTCCCTCCTGTTCCATGTGTTTCTGTTTCAAGCCAGGCAGGGCTCAGAGAATAGAATACAAGTTTAATATCGGCTTAAGCCAAAGCTAATTAGGGAAGCAAATCCGCTGCTCCCCTCCAAAATCAAACACTGCATACCAGAATGAAGTCAAAATGACTTTTAGATTGTCTGTTATTTGGGAATATCTGTACTGCCGCTCCTTCAATTACCAAGTCTAATTTGGAGTTGACTGCAAATTTAAGCACTTTTAGCAGGAGAAGTTCATGAGATAGTGAGACTAAATCTAATTCATTTGTACAGTATTTCTTGGGCAAAGGTGGGTAGCTAAGGATTCACCTAAGAACAGAGAAGAGGAATACTGCCACAGGAGGGACCTTCTAAAGGTCTGCAAATGAGGTGACAGCATAAATGGAAAACGGGATGTGGCTTTCCTCTGCCCCAGCCCGCACTGGCTCTAGGTTGGCTAAATTTGCCTGCAGGCAACTCGTGACTGCTCTGCCCCCATCCCTCTCTCTCTTTGCACAAACACACAGAGGCTATATGGAGAGGAGCCTAATTATAGCAATGCATACACACATTATGTTTATGTGCATACCATATCATGCATATCCCACAAAAACCTGGAGCCTGTGGTATTTGGATAAAATTGAAAGGAAGCATGCTAATTTGGACTCTGTGACAGCGTTGTAACCAAGACTTCCAGTTGCAAATGGTTGACAACTCAGCTATCGGGTGATAAGAGAGTGATGGGAATCTGATTTGATGGGATGACCCTTTCTGACAAGCGAACAAAGAAACGTGCATATCTATTTTTAACCGGGCTCTGGAGACTTCCAGTAATTGACATTTGTAGCTGAGGCTCATCCTTGTCCCAGTTCCTGGGGATATTTGCATCTCTTCCTGTGTTTGGGGTTTTCTGTCTAATCCTTCTGAGCGGGCTGGGAAGCACATGAGCCTCTTCCCTCCCCTCTCCCTGAAGCCTGCACTGTCCCTGGCTTGGCCTTTAAGCCTAGAGCCTGGTGTTTTTATAGCTTTTGTGAGTTGTTATACCTGGGGCCACTGATGAATCTAAGTTTAGGTTTTACTGTTAGAATTTATTATAGTGGGAAACAGAGACGTCAAGATTGGGTCCTGCAGAAGGAATGATGAAGCCAGAACCTCATAGCTGGGGGTGCAGGGGAGTCAGAGATCCCCTCGAACCCCCCTTAAGTTCTTGTGGGCACTTTGGCTGGATCTAAAAACAAACTGACACCAGGGAGCTGAACTAGAGAAAAGCATGCAAATCTTACTCATTTTACTTGTGCATGGAGATCTTCGCAAGACAGTGAAGTCCGAAGATGTGGCCAAAGCAAGATGCTTTTAGTCTTTTTGGACCAAGAATGATAAATCTGAGAAGGAATGACAGGGCAAAGAAAATCTGACGGGGGCAGTACATTTTCTAGGGGATTTACTAGGAGACATAGAGGGGTATAGAACTAGCGGAAGACAAGGGTGACTTGGTGACTATGTTTATTCAGGTCCGTTGTGGCACCCATGTCCCAGTCTCTGGTGACAGGGGCTGTTTCTTGCCTTGGCACCTACCAGGGGGGCACCCCGCCCAGAGAAATCTTCACGGCTTGCTGCATGCAAAAAAGGACAAGTCAGCCAGCCACTTTTTAAAACTACAGTTTCTCCAAGGTTTTTAAATCAATATTCCAATCCCACCTATTTTGGATTGGCGTGACCTTCACTCCTACAGGGGCTTCACGCAAACAGTAGTAGATGAGAAGAACTGTGGACTCAGTGCACTTGCTCTTGGCCTCCCCTCCTCCCTGGGGCTGCTTAGTCACCTGCCAGCCTTGCTGTATTTGGTCTCTTCTACTGCCTCTTCCTGAGTAAAATCTCTTCCCGTGCAATGATTCAATGATTTACCCAATCTGAGGTTTAATGGACCGATAGACTTTCTGTGCTACTTTTTGGAGTGTTTTTAGCATTTTTATAGGGACAAGGCCCAAAGCCAAAGGAGTGCATCTTTTGTCTGGGAATTCTGGATATCTAGTGGGGGTGAGACCCTCAGCTTAAGGTGGAGGCCAGGCTTTCTCTGGAATGATTAAACTGTTGGCAGTAAAGTCTTTAGGTCTCTGCTGCTTCTGTGTAGGTGAGACCAGTCTCCCCAAAGTGGAGGCAAAAGGCTGTGAAATCTGGATGCGCAAGGTTAGGTAACCCCGCCTGCCAACCAGGAAGACTTGTGAAGTAGTCCCTGGAAGGTGCTTCTTTGCATAACTGCAAATCACCCAGCAGGCAAGAGATCAAATGTCACTTCCTCCCGGAATGCCTTGATAATTGGATCCCTTCTCCTCAGTATTTGCTCTGTCCTTATCCATGATAGCACTGAGACAATTTGCAATTATACATCTATTTGAGCCATTATTTGCTAACCATCTAAGTATCCATCTCTACAAGGAGGATGCATGTGAATCGCTCACCGCTGATGTCCCCATCTCTACTTCAATGCATGCCACTGGACGTGCAAAAAGAAGTCCTTACAGTGGCAACAAGTTTATCTTTGGGACTGACAAGTTATATTAAAATCCGGATTGAACAATTATTAACATGATAGTTACTTTACTGATCAGAAAGAGACTTAAATGGAGTTGTCCTCAAAAACGTGTATGATTTTCTTTGGTAAATTTGACATGTATGTGTATGAATATATATATATGTATACCAATGTGCAGCATAATTGGAATATTTAATTTTTCAAAGGATCTTTTGCATCTATTGTATTGGTTGATCAGAAAAAATCTGTGTGAGAAAAGTTAAACATATTGTGATGAAATTAAGATATATTTAATGTACATATGTGCCGTATACTAGTATATTACATAATTATATATCTACATATATCTACATAATATGTATATACTAGTATTTTTATATATACTAATTTACTGTAATAGCATATTATATAATTATATAGATGAATTTACTGGTATATATTTACTGAAAGCCACACTGCAGGCTAGTTGCAAAGACAGAATTCATTATGGAATTTTATAATCGAGAGTGATGATTAAGATGGTGATGACTCTACGTGGGTGTTGTTGAACAGACTGCCTCTAGACATCCTTCCTTTTGTGTTGGCGTGTAAAAATGGCTCTTTAATTTTTGCAGTGTCTTATGCTGTTTGCTTGGGATAACAAATTGATGTCTGCTCTGACACGTCTTTCGTTGCTGGTTTTTCTGTGAAGTGAGAGAGAACAGAACAGAAGTCAGCCAGGAAGGAGTCGAGTCCAACGCGTGCCTGTGGCACAAACGTGCTATTAGCGATGAGTCCTACCCACACCCCAAAGTTTGCTGAGGAGGAGGCTGTTCCAAGGTTAGGGTGGGTTATTCTGAAAACGAGTAGATACGTAATTTTGAGAAAACATAAGAATTTCTGCTTTTTACAGTGGACGAAATTAGGAAGAGAGAAGAGAAAGTTATATGTGTGTATCATTTATTTTGCACTGAATACTTTGCCGAGCACTTTCAGAGGCTTCATAGTTCTTATTTAATCCTGCTTGCATCCTGAGAGATGTGGGTTTTACTATTTACATGTTCTGGATGGAGAATCAAAGCACAAATCAAAGTGAGTTAGGTCGCGTAATGTCACAGGAGTAGCCCGATTTGTGGAACTGTTCTACCAATCCGAGCTCAATCAATTCCACTGGCTTAAGGTCTTCCCCTGGAGCCATTTTATAGTGAAATTGAATATTCTGTCATAGATTTACTGTCCTACTGCATGAGTTTGTAGGATGTGAAATAAAATGACTGCTATCCTGCCAGGCCTTCATGTTGCCACACTCACTGCTAGGGTCTGAATATTCCCGCGGACCCCAAGTCCTATGTTAAAGCCTAATCTCCAAGGTGATAGTATTAGGGGGTGGGGACTTGGGAGGCAATGAAGTTATTAGAGTGGAACCTTCCTGAATAGGATTAACGCCCTTATAAAAGAGACCCCAGGGAGCTAGCTAGTCCCCTTTTGCCATGTGAAGACACAGCTAGAAATGTGGAGTCACAACCTGAAATGGGTTCCTCACCAGACACCGCAACTATTGTCACCTTGATCTTGAACTATGCAGCTTCTAGAACGGTGAGAAATAAATGTCTGTTGTTAATAAGCCACTCAGCCCAGTATATTTTGTTATAGCAGCCTGAATAGACTAAGACATGAGTCCTCACCGATGCCCACAGAGCTGGTCCCTACATAGCTTGCAGGGCTTTCCCCTGCACTAAGCGCTGCAGTGAGATGGGTTATCTGTGACCCTCCATGTTTACAATGAACAACTTGTCGTTCAAGAGCTGTTTTTGTAATGCACGACCAATTCCCTACTCCCCGTCCCATTGCACGTGGCCTGCAAGAAACCACTACCATGCTGGCAATTCCCAGGCCTTGTTAATGTCCTCATCTGGTCATTTACAGTCCTTTACACACATGCTTCACGCTCAGTGTATCCCAGACTCAGCTCAGGTCAGATGCTTGCTGCAGGTGGACAACTACTTTTTTTTTTTTGCCTCATTCTGAAGCAGGACATTGTAATATAACATGTTTCAGTCATAACACCAAGCATCTTAAATATTCCTATGAGATAGGAATATTGTGATTTTCCATTTTTCTGAAAGCAAACTGAGACAACAAAAGAAAAGCAAGCTCCTCACGGACACTTAGCTTGACGGAAGTTGAGCTGAGATTTTTGCTTCTGGGTGGTCTGTCTTCTGGGCCTGAATTGTTGCCAACCAGTGTGTACCGGTGTGATGCTGGGTGGCAGAGGGTGGACATTTTTGCCTTAGTTTTCTATTCTTATTTTGGCACTCACTATACCATATACAGTGTATTATTTATATACACACACGAATAACTCTTATTAAGTTTAGGAAATATGTTTGTTTTGCATAATTCAATCCTCAAACACAAGGAAGTTTTAGTCTGGAGCACATCAAACTCTGGAGGGTAACACCTGCCACTCAGGTATCGTAACGAACAGGTCAAAAAAAGGGAAAATTACAAAGTTCTGGGAATTTTCAACGTGACGTCAAAGCATCTTCTGCCAAGGAGGAAATACTTATCGTCTTGGAATGCAATGAAGAAGAAGAGTGAGTTCAGAATTGGAAAAATGATACAAAGAGAAACCATAGTATTGAGTGGAGAGGGCACCTCCCAATGCCTGTGTGTGCACATGATGGATCGAGCTCTACAGAGATGGTCGGGATTTAAACCTCATTCTCAATCTGGTCTATGCTGATCCCTACACCACCGGAGCCTTTGCTTATAGATCTAGTGCTTGGAATGTTCTCAAGCTATCCTTGTTGAATGAACTGGCCTGGGAAATATTTTCTGTGGGATTTCATATTTGATTTCCTGATGAAATTCAGTAGGAAAATGTTATGTATGGATAAAGAATTTTGTTAGCATATATGTATGTCAATGAATTTATAACATAATGTGGAACAGACTCACTTCTGTTTAAAATCTTTGGCTGAATACAGGGCTTTTTTCAAGGAGGTTGTTGTGTACGCTCAGATATTTGCTAATCCATGTTCTTTGGCAAATCTGCTTTGTTCCATGGTGATTTGAATTCCTTCTCTGATGTTTGCTTAGGAGTAAATTCATTGTCATAAATCATCCTTGAGTAACTCTTTGCCATCTATTACAAAACATCTTCAAATATTAGTTTTAATTTTTCACATTATGATTTTGTTAACTATGCTATTTTGACCTAGCATACTGCAAAGGTAATAAAAAATTGTATGACTCAGAAATGGTATGATTCATTTTCATACAACCAATTATATCATCATGGATTGATCTTAAAGTACTGATTCAATTTTTAGGGATGCTAAATGCTATAAATCTTGAAAACGTGCCATGAACATTTAGTAATCAGAGAGCAATGCACTCAGGTCCCTATGTGCCACCTGGGATATTCTCCTGGACATGTCTATTGGCTTACCCTATTGTGCTATGAAGCTACCTGTTAACTTGGGAGTCTAATTAACCACAACCAGGAAGAACCAGGTAGGGTCTGGGCAGCATGGGACAACACAGATTGTAATTTATTTGCCTCTTTCTTTCTCAGTGTGGTCATGGGAGTGTCCTCTTTGAAGTGCCAGGGCATTGCTTCACTGTTCCATATGTGGAAAAGCCATCCAGATCTCCTTATAAACAAGCACTGTATCTACTTTAAAGGGTTCAGCAGCATGGAGTGTACTGATAGTTCCAAGGTGAATTTATGTTGGGAGCCAACATGGCCGTGAAGCGGCAGCTTACGGCAGCCATTTATGCCAGCCTTCACTTCCTCCTTCTTCCTTCTCCCCTGGACATTCCAGCGCTTCCTTTCCTGCGCGCGCAAAGACCAGCGGCCCCTGCTCCCTCACGTCACCCGTCTACCACCAATCAGCGATTGCCACGGCCCCTAAACTTACCCTTCCCCCTTCCCAGGGCATATAAGCAAGCACCCGACAATAAACGCTGAGGCTTGATCAGAGCTTTGTCTTGCCTCCATTTTGTGTGTTTCTTGTCCCGTCTTTCCCTCTCTCTCTCTTT
>CAUYSK010010885.1:0-15088 GCA_963575035.1 Avahi laniger
TATGTGTACACAAAGAGTGCAATGCGCACCACGCAATGGGATGGACATATTTGAAACCTGGACTGAGGGGGGAAGGGGGGCAAGGGCAACACACGTAACCTAAACATCTGTACCCTCATATTATGCTGGAATAAAAAAAATAAAATAAAATAAAATAAAATAAAAAGAAAGAGGCAACCGATTCTGTGTGTTTGGATTTTAAGAGGTAGAATCTTCAGTGACGTAACACAGAAATTATGGATGAAGAGAAGAAATTGGTGGGGCAAGCTGACAGGGAGGAGAAATCGTTTGGATATAAAGCTTAAAATGACTATTTTGCTATATTTTCTGTGTTTTAACACTTTTTAAAGTTAGACACATGCTAGTTCCATGCATGTTTTAAAGGAAGAATGAAGTTGCACAGGAGTGAGCAGGACTCTGGGCAGCTGCTTGTGTAACGAAGCTTCTCTGAGGACAATCATGAAGACTTCTATTTTTAAAAGCATATGGAGGAGTGACATTTTTTAAAAATAAGAAATGGATTATTTGTGTCTCAAAACTTGAGCCTTGAAATGTCTCTTCTGCAGTTAAAACGAGTGTCCTGACTTCCAGTCTATCTCCCTGCTTTCCCAGGGTGGTGTCCGATTGTGTGTTTTCCCTTTATGTGTGTGTCTGTATAAGAGCAGATACTCCATCAGTGGCAATATTGAGGCTATTTCTGATAGCTGCTGCTATGCCAGCCCTATTAATTGATAGCTTCACACGATGAGTAGACTGAAGTCTCTACTTTTTATTGCTATTTTTGGAGGTGTCATCATGGCTGAATTTAGGGTACAGCCCTTGGAAATCCACCTTTTTTATTTTTTGGTAACCACACAGCAGCACTCCTTGAAGTATCCATGCAAATAGCAACTGAATGAGTAAACTGTGAGTAATACCCACAGACACTCAGTCTTGCTCTTTCCCAGTCATTGGTGTGTCTTATGAGTGTTGTTGCAGGTAGCAATTAGCATTTTGTTAGCAATGTCATTGTACATTTTTTTTTGTTATGTGGATTTTTGTGGCTTTTTCAGGACTGAGAAGGTTTTAAAGAATACATGTATAACTAGCTCTTTTTTTTTGGTTCCTTGCTTCCAGAAAAGTTAATTGGAACTGATTGGTTTTATTTGCTAACTTACCAAATACCACAAAGCTGCAAATAAAGAGAGATTAGATTTCCACTGTCTGCATTAGTTTTTAAACTCTTTTCCTCTTAGCTTGTCTTTTATCCATGAACTATGTTTTGTTTCATTTAAAAAAAAAAGAAACACAAGTATCTGGATAAGATAAAAAAATGAATTGAAGGTTTGTAATCATAATAATGATGTTTTATACTTGCATACATCTTTAAAATTTTTTCAAGTATATTCATTTCTACTATAATTGGATTCCCATTGCAGCCCTTTAAAATGGGAAGGAAAGGAAAGAATATTTATTGAATATCTTTTGTACAATGCTTTCACCACAATATCTCATTTAATCCCTGGCATAGCACTGTTGAGGTGAGAATTATTTCCCTGAATTTCAGGAAGAAATATGAGCTCAGATGTAGTGGGATTTACTCAACCTTCTCCAGCCAGCAGGTAGGGGATCCAAGGTATATTTTATTTTATTTTTTTTTAAGTAGAGACGGGAGTCTCGCTCTTGCTCAGGCTGGTCTTGAACTCCGTAGCTCAAACAAGCCACCCGCCTCTGTCTCCCAGAGTGCTAGGATTACAGGGGTGAGCCACCGAGCCCAGCCTGGGATCAAAGGTTTGAACTTGGCTCTGTGTGGCTCTCAAACTTAGTTCTGTCCACTTTGCAGATGGAGATCAGATTATTATCTCCATTTTTTGATTGTCAAAATTTGAGATACAGGTAAGTGATATTCTTGTTCAGCTGAGTTGATGCCACTGACCGAACTTGGAGATATATATGTATATATCTTCAAGTGTGTTTGTGTTTTTTTGCTTGCGTTTGTTTCCTAGACCTGTATACTTTTTATTACTTCTATCTTCCTCTGAGAATCTGGTCAGAAGTTCATGGTACTTTCCTGTCTGGGATAATTTCTATGGAGCACTCTCCCACACCCACACTGTTTGTGGGCCCTTTAACAGCCGACTACAGAGACAGTGAAAGAGAGACAGAGTCAACAAGGGGAGGAGGTGAGAATCAGCCTGGATTATGCTTGTCTTTGTCTCTGTGCATTTGCAGGTTGCATTATTGCAGGGTGGATTTTTATGTTCAATACCTATTTGAGTCAATGTTGCATTGCAGCATAGCATAGCTAATATTTTTTGTGAGTGCTGCCTTTAAAAATCAGGTCAATACAATTAAACTTTAAGCCAGTGATTTTAATGTGAATATCTTAATACTTGGTGCCAGAGCTGATATTTTAAATCTGATATATTGGAAAGAATAAATATCTTAGGGGAACATTAATGGGAAAGGAGTTGAAATCAGGCAAACCTGATTTGGATAATAATCAGCTGGTCAATTAGTCCATACCATGGAGACTGGTACAATACTATATTGTGTTTGTCTCATGTGCCTTAGATATGTCATTGACCATTGTGTTGTAGTTGATAGTATTCGAAGCACTGTCAAACGCATTGTTTCATGCTTGAAGTACAAGGGTAGCAGATCATTTGACTCCTGGTATGCTATTCTTTTTAGCTTTCCTGAATGTGGACAAGTTCTAGCACTAACTTTTAAGGATTGCTTACTTTCTGATGCTGTCACCAACTGGAAGAAAACTTCCAAGAGGCCCGTTTACTGGAGAGATATTTTTCCCCCATTATGCTTACCTCAAAGGTGTCCATCTGAACAGTCCTCAGAGACTCCTGCCTTAGAGGAGGCAGGATTTAAAGGAACTTTAGAATGAAGAAGAAGGCGAGCTGATGTTTGGGGAAATAAATGTATCTTTCCTATGCCACATTCCACCATCTTTGTATTCCCCACTGTTTGTTGCTCAGTACCTTCATATTTCCTTGGTCATACTCCCTTTCTTTCTTTCCACATTCTACTTCTACTGCTTTAGTTCAGGCCTTCACCACTTCTTGCTTGGACTATTGCAGTAGCCTCCTGACTGGTTCTTCTTACCCAATCTTTTATGTGAATAACAAACACTTACCTTTCTGAAGATTAGATAGAAATTGCTTTCCACCAAAAACATCTACAATGGGTTCTAGTTGCCCAGGGACTTAAGTAGAGATGTCTTGATATGCCCTCAAAGTTTCCATGATCAGTGACATCATTTCATTGGAAAGTAGTAGGGAAACAGTACTCTGGGTGCAGGTTAATAGATGTGTGAAGTTGAGCATGCTATTAACCTCTCTAAGCCTCAGATTTCTCACTGTGGTGGGAATGAAGTGAGAAGGTGTACGCAAGGCACTGGGCATAGTATGTGGCTCCCTCTGCTACTATTACTTACCTATAGTCTAGTCACATCTGTCTACTCACCATCCAACATATTTTGGGTATTAAATATATGCTAGGTATTGTGCCAAATATTTTAGATGTCCAATCTCACTTAATACTCAAAATAATGAGATAAGTGATTATATCATGCCCATGATATACATAAGGAAACGAGTTCAGAAGGGTTAAGCAACTTGCCTGAGGTTACACAACTAGTTAGTGCCTGCATCAGAATCAGAATCCAGGTACCCCTGACTCCAGAACTTAATCCCTAAACTAAAGCACATTTCCATCCATACTTCTCTGCCTTTACCCAGGCAAAGCCTAGAATGCCCTTGTTCCAGTTCATGTCTATGAACATTTTTCATATATTTCAAGACCCAGGTCAAATGAGACCTTAAAAAGAACAGAGACAGCAACAGAGATACAGAAGAGCAAGCAGTAATAAAAGTAAACATGGTTATCAGAGAGCAGATAGAAAGTGTCAAAGTATTGATTGTTTATTATCTTAATAGCATTTTAAACTAGAGTTGTGTTCTTTGAAAATGATAAACTCTTTGAGGACCGTAGAACATACATTGTTCTGTATGTTCTCATGCTTGGTGTATACAGAATGAGCTCCTTTAGTGAGGTTCCTTTAGGCAGGAATCTCCTTTCCCAGGGACTAGCAACACAATAGTCCAGAATGTCAGAATATAAGTGGACATTGAGAAGCGGGCTGTTCTTTTTTTTTTTTGAGACAGAGTCTCACTGTGTTGCCCAGGCTAGAGTGTCGTGGCGTCAGCTTAGCTCACAGCAACCTCAAACTCCCGGGCTCAAGCGATCCTCCTGCCTCAGCCTCCCCAGTAGCTGGGACTACAGGCATGTGTCACCATGCTTGGCTAATTTTTTTCTATATATTTTTAGTTATTGGATTAATTTCTTTCTATTTTTAGTAGACACAGGGTCTCGCTCTTGTTCAGGCTGGTTTCGAACTCCTGAGCTCAAACGATCCGCCCGCCTCGGCTTCCCAGAGTGTTAGGATTACAGGCGTGAGCCACCGCGCCCGGCTGCTGGCTGTTCTTTTGAATGAAGCCAAGATTTACATACCAGGGGTCATAGGTGGCATAGGTACAGGGTCTGCCATGAGGAACAAGAGCTGGGAGACTGAGTTAGGGGGTGTTGGGGAAGGGATGGCAGGCAGAGCAGACTTGATTGGGTATCAGAGGGGCCTGTAAAGTTAGAAGGTAAGTGCCAGTGGTCAGGTAGACAATAATCTAAGTGTAACTACAATCATTTTGGGGTCTATGAAGTTTTAGATATTTTAAAGATATTCTCATATGAAAAATTTGTAACTGCTAGTAGCAAAAAGAACACTAGACATAGTTTCTAATCTCAGATGGGGTACCATTGGAATGTCACTAAAATTTTTGAATCTCACTTCCCATGTCTATGCAATGTGAATATTAAAAGACTGTCCTGGCCTACCTCATAGATTACTGTGAAACTCAGATACAAAGGACTATTTGAGGGGTTTGAAATTTGAAAAGCAGTTTTATGGTTTTCCAAAGTGTTTTTTACGGGTACACGGAACTTCTCTTCCTATTAATGAAGAATAGGGCAATACTCTGCCTTCCAGTCGTTTTTCATTGGGTTGTAGTGATATGATACCCACCCACTTAAGAAGGTAACTGGTAACACAAGGCACTATCTGCCAATGAATGCAGGTGAGACCCTGGGGCTACTCTCAGAAGTCAGAGGATAGAGCAAGATTGTTACTAGAGAGCAAGATTGTCAATTGCCAAAGAACCTTCAGAATGGAAGGTGAGCCTGAAACTAGGTTGAAGAATGAGTGGCGACAATAAATTTAGAAAGGAGTAGTGATAGGCCCCAAGATGCAAAGGATGTTGGCAGGACAGATGTTTGAAGTAAAGGGTCTGTATCAGAGCTGCGGGAATGGGAGGAGACTGGGGAGACCTTGGGTAAGAGGAGCCACGTCTGTGATAAGCTACTGATGTACTACGGCACGTTTTCTCTTCCATGAGCACAGCCTAGAGGCCTCAGCATGAGTCCTCAAAGAAATTTAATTTATTCTCTTCTTCTTTGTTACATTCTCTTGGAAGTTTTGCCAGGAGAAAAATTAGTACTATATATTTCCTAAAGCTAAAAGCTTAAGTTCTATCAACATGGTGTTTGGTACAAAGAAAAAGATGATATGAATATTTGATATGGGGCCAAAAAGAGGTCTTATAGATTAAATATTATGGAGGGATTAAAGTCTTATGAAACTAAATTTTGAGGGTCTTGTTAAATAGTGTTAAGAGTCTTCATTGTTCTTACTCTGTTGTGAGTCTTGAGTTGCAACTTGGATAGGCACTGGACAGAGAAATTATACAAATAATCATCATTGGCTCAAGATTTTTAATGGTAAAAAGATGGCTTGATTCTCTGAAAAAGTGAACAGGCAACATTTTCTCATTGCTGTTAATTATAATTTAAGACAGACTCAATTTTGTATTAGTCACAGATGTTTCATTTCTCAGTTCATATATAATGTGGTACATGGAATATCTCCAAAGAGATTTTAGAAGTGTTTGCAGTCTTGTCCATCTCTTTACCGCTTGGTGTGGTCTTTTCCAAAAATCATGACATTTGGAAAGAAACTTAGAGAAGTTTTGAAGACATTTTCAAGACATTTTGCTTTCAATGATCTCTAAAAATATTCCTATTGAAAGTGAAAATTGAGAACATGCTTTGAAAAACAAAATCAAAATGCATATTGTGTCTTTAGAAAGCCTGGTCTTGGGAGTGGCTGGGCTGTGTTCCAGTTGTGGGGGGAAGGAGCACAAATGCATCATTTCTGAAGTGACGTAAGTCATGGAAACCTTTAAGAAGCTCCAATGCTCCTACTGCTATTAAGAAAAAATGTATTTCAAATAATTAGACCAAGCAGCTAGTTTCCAAATTCCTCCACTGCGGACTGTTCTAATCAGGGAAAACTTATCAGTAGGACAAATCATTCGTGAAATTGCAATAGGTTTGGGAACATTCCAAGACATGACAGGTTTGGAATGCAAACCCTTGATGAAGCTGGAACACTTGGATTGTGTCTGAAGATTGCTAAGAATTAATTTTGCTTTATGTCAAATTAGCCACAAGGACAATTTGAAACAGACCACTACCTGCATTTTCTGCTGTAGAAAACAGAAGGATGCTGTTTGAAAAATAAAATAGAATCACCATCAGCGCATTATGGGGAATTTTTCTTGGGATATATTGATAAAAGTTGGAGTTACATGCTATATGTCAAATCTTTCCCTAAAAGAAAATGCCATCTTAAAAAAGTATCTAAAACATAATCAAATGGTTTAATTTTAAGATGAGCATATATAAAACTTTTTTGGTAAGAACAGTAAAATCATGGTGTCTTAAAAATATGTGGAGAATTCATATGGGCATGCATGAAAAGTTCTTTAAATATTGTTCTTCATTTTTCATCTTTTTTATATTCATTAACTTTTCTCAAAAAGAAAGGCATGTGAATTTGCATATTCAAAATTTGTATGTTATGTAATTCACAACATTCTCTAAAATCCATTTGAGATATCTAGAGTCAATGAAGTTCAGTCAGTTAATCTTTAGAATAAAGTTCTTAGACATTTTCTCCATGTTCTTTTGATTATTTCTTTCCACAGTTTTAATTGGGATGGTAAGACCTATTTAAGTAGATTCTTCAGTAATGAATTTTTTTGTGTAAAGTCCTGAATCATAGTTGGAACTCTTGATACTATTTGATACCATTGGAGCATGAGCTGGAGACAGGAGACAGAGACAGGGAAAGAAGGGAGAAGAAGAGTAAGATACATATTTTCTTGAAAGTTAAAAAGATTGTACTAATGAATTAAGTGGGGACTAATTGCAATTGAGTGTTTGTCTGGGATGTACCTGTGGTCTACAAATAATGCTTTCTTTTCTTTTGAGAAAGGTATGCTGGTATCGTTTATGTACTGTTTTCTCATCAGTGAACATTCAGTGCTGTTCATGGCAAAAGCACTGGGCAGGGAGTTGGAAGGCCCAAATTTCTTCCTAATGTTCCCTTTACTTTGTTTTAGGGTTAAAAATCGCTTTATATTTCTGGTCTTGGTTCCTCAGATTATAAAATAAGAACAGTAACACTGACTTCTTCATAGGAATAGATAAGCCTATGTCAGTGAATTGTTCAGAGAAGAAACTTAACTTTAAGTTAAGACTCAACAGAACCAGTGAGTTGGGGGAAGTTTGAGATCCTTGAGTGGAGGCTTTGTTACCACATGGATGAAAATGGCAGAGCAGTTACATCATTCATCTTACTTTCAAAAGAAATGCAACTCCAGCTATTGTAGCTCCTGGCTAAGAAGACATTTGAGATACCTATCTTTCCAAGCTAGCAGGTCAAGTTCAAAGGCATTTACAGTTCAAGGGTCCAAGAAATGTTGCCTACTACCAAACTCAAGTCTTTCATGTGGTTTGGCAGGATGCTAAACTTGTATCCTTCACTCCATGGATAAGCATTGAAGGTTTGGCAATTTGGTATTGGGATGTTCCATGCAGAGCTTCTGAAGGGCAAAGACTCTGAGCACTGTATGGAATCCTGGTGTTTATGGGGCCCCAGTACAAGGGAGAGTGTGGTCAACATCTTAAGCCCAGGCTGTGTACACACTCTTCAGTCTCAGGAAGGCTGTCAGAGAGGTGCTCTGGGAACGCTTTACAGCCATTCTCATTTTTGGCCAGATCGAGGGCACAGTTCTCAGTGGAAGTACAGTTGGTTTGGAGGCGTACCTGCTCTCTGCATTCAACTTTGAACAATTTTGCATTAAGGCTCTTTCCATTTCTTTAAACTACAGTATCTTCTTGGTTTTACATGTATATCTGTTTGTTTAGGAGAAAAAAGAGGGGAGTTTAATGATTTTCAGAAGCAATGTTTGCTTACTCAATATGGTCAAATGTCACTGAAAGAACATTTTAAATTAATATTTTTTCACTCAGAAGTTTCATAACGTATTACTATGTAACTGCACAAGAGAATTTTGTAATGACAAATTTCAATACTAATTTTGGGCATTGTGAACTCTACTGTCTGGCATTCTATTAACCTCAAATCTCTATTAAATAATACTTCCATGTATCGATTATCTATTGCAACAAAAATGCTGTAACAAACAACCTCAAACCTAAGTGGCATATAACAGTGAGTATTTTTCTCAGGAGTCTGTGAGTTGACTGACAGTTCTGCTGATCTGAATCAGCACTGATGAGCCCTTCTGTGATCAGTGACAGGTCAGCTAGGCAGCTACATCTTCCACCGTGTCCGAGGCATTAGTTGGGGAAATTGAGTTGACTGGGCTCTGCTCCACGTCTCATCCCCCTGTAGGCTAATCAGGGAACGTTCACATGGTGAATGCAGAAGGGCAAGGGAGGAAGCAAAATTGTGTAAGTCTTTTTCCAGCCACTGCTAGTGTCAAGCTTGTTACTGTTCAATTGGTCAAGGCAATCACAAGGCTGAATCCACAGTCAAAGTAGGAGGAGACTACAAAACCACAGGAAAAATGACATTGATACAGAAAAGTCATGAATTGAAGCCACTAACAAAATTAACCTGCCACATCCATCTGTGATACAGTCACGGCTTCATAAGGACAACCTTCAGATTCATTATGATCTTGAAGTACATTTTCAATGAAAAAATGATATTATTAATTTTGATGTGAAAAACATTTGATCATATTCCTATTCTTTATAAATTGCTAACCCTTTGGTAGGTACTATGTATCAATATTATAATGGATTTTGGTTAACCACATACCATATTTCATAACCAAATCATGTAAGACTTTCTATCATACTTGGTATTAGTAGGTTTAGGGTTTAAGTAATCACATGAAATTGTAAAATATTCCCTAATTTAATCTAACAGCTTGAGAAAAATTACTATTTAAACAAAAAAAGAAAAAAGAATTGCATCTGTGAATACATTGGTGTATGATAAATGAATAAGATCTTAATTAGACAGTTACTCCAGGCACTAAGGTTAGTGTGATGGAATGAGGCATTTAAAAAGGGACCAAGGAGAGTATAGCGAGTGGGCAATCAAATTGAGAGATGAAAATTCAAGATGAAGCCAGATGGGCATTGATGCTACTTAGGAAGTTTTGTGACATACCCCCTTTCTATGGTCCAGCTTTGTTTTGAGTCTTGTAAACACAGTCCAGTTGGCTCTGCAGACTATGGGCAGTAATGAGTTATTGATGAGAATGAATGTCATGTGAATAACTACTTCTCTGAAGACCTCTTCAGGCTGAGGTAACTGGAAGCAGCACAGAAGGAGAAATTGATGGCCCATATTCAGCTTTTGAATAGTAAAGCTTGAAGAGCTTTTAGGGACTGAACAGCTTGAGGAAAGGCAGGATAATGGAGCATAATTGTACTGATTATGCAGTTGAGGTATGTTAAGGAACAATCTGCTAATTCTGCTAAACTGGCATTTTGTAGCTCCTGTTAATATTTTTAGTAGATGAACAAGAGATTAATGTATTGAGTCTTATTCAAAAAGAAGATCTCTCATATTGGCTGTAGCACCTTGGTGTTCAGCAGTTCAGGGCACTTCTCAAATGTTATCTCACTACCCCTTCCGGCATCCCTATGTGTCAAACGTTTATGAATAGGAAACCTTAGCAATTAACAAGTGACTTGCCCAAGGTTATGCCTAAGTGAAGCACTAATTTCTCTTCTGTGCTAAACCCGTCTCAGATTTTTTTTTTTCCTGTAGTTCACATTATCTCAGGAGGCTATAGAGCCTGCTGAGATAGAACATTTAGAGCTAATGTAAGAAAAAAGAAAAATCTAAGCTCTGAATTATTTCATCCAAGAAACTTTTCCAGATTAAGTCCTGTCCTCTGGTAAATAGCAGATGTGGGAATGAAAAAATTTGTTTTTGTTAAAATATAATATTGATTTGATTTCCATCCTTTGAGTGGAAGCTATATATTTTATGTTCCTTTATATTTTATTGGTTATGAGTAATGGCCATAATCTAGGAACTCTCTATGTATACCTTGGTGATGGGAAAGAAATTTCTTCCTTTGATTTGTTGAGTTACTTTATCACTTATTAAGTCAATACATCTTTTTATTCAAGTTCTTCCTTGTGATTTTCAGTGCTGTTCATCAAGTATATCCAGTTATCTTTTTGGGCATATGGAAAAGTTGTATTTCTAACCCTCTTGGAGTTAGGTGTGGCCATGTAGCTTTCTGTCGCTTATGTGGTACATGTTACTTGTGGATGGATGCTTTAAGAGTCAGTGCATAAGTCAGCATGCTGTCTCTTCAAGCCTGGCATGGTGGCCAGCGACTTTTGAGATATTGATTGTTCTGTCTGCTTGGGATCCTGAATGACAGCAATGAATAGAATATCTCTGACAATCTGTAATGGCCGTCCAAATGAACGGGAAAAGCCCCCACTCTTTTTTTTAGTCACTGAGATTTGAGGGTATTTGTTTAACGCAGCATATCCTAGCCTACCCTAACTGAAATAAAAATTGGTACCTAGAATTTTGGGTGCTGCTCTAACAACCTAAAATATGTGGGACCAGCTAGCATGTATTGATTGCTATTGTGCATGTTTGGCAAGGCATTGAAAGAAAGATTATGTTATTCTTTTTTTTTAAATGAAAGATGTGGTATATTTATTTGCAAGCAGGAAGGAAAAGGAATAGAAAAAGTACAAAAACTCAGGAACTTGTATGATTGCTTCTCAATCCAGAGTGAAAGATAAAAATAGGAAATTCTATAATTGTTGCAAGGGACGCCTATTATTACAACCTCTGGGTGGATCAAGGTAACACATAAAAAATACTTTTTATTGGACAAAAAGGCTAAGAGTAAAGAGATTAAAGTTGTGGATCTCCCAGAGAAACCTGATATTCAAAAAGTATCAGAAATAAAGACAAGAAATGGGGGATGTGGGTAACGAACCAAACAAATATAGCAAATATAAGAATTCTGTCTAGAAAAGAACTATAGGTATAGTTTTTGGTACATGGAAATTACTGGAATAATAGATGAGAAGCAATTTAAAATATCTTGCACTGCTGAAGAAATCACAAGCCTACAAAAGTTCAAGACTTAAAATTACGCTTGGAATTATAACTGTCTATGGGCAAGAAGGAGGCTGAAAAAGCTTCTTAGCCCTCCCAGGAGGACACATTCCTGATACCCATTTTCATGTGGCCAAAGAGTATAAAGGAAATTGAGCAGTCTTCCAGAAGACAAAACCAAGGACCACAGAGAATGATGAACAAGCAAACAATTAAAGCCTGATCAAGGAATATTCTTCATCTCCAGGATAGGAATCCTCAAAATATCTGCCCAGGATTTTGGACTTGCCACAGACCAGTAACACCTGCATGTTCTTTGTTTTCCCCTTTCTGAATGTAGTGATGATGAATGATGAAGAAACCACTGTGCAATATCCTGAGATCCATGCTGTGATCATGAAATTTTTGAGTCGTTTCTCTTGGGTGGGGGTAAATATGTTTCATATGCAAAAATAAGAATGAACCAAATATTTGGTAATCAGAAGGGCACATTGGTATTCATCAGTTCTGTTTAAAAACTTTTTCTGGTTCCCTTTTTGGACACATGGTACGTTTATATTTTCTTACTCCCTTTGGCCAAAGACATGGAAACAGAAATTATTTCTGGGAGAAAGTGTGGGAGCCAAGGAGTGGTTAACTATGTCCTCTCTTTCCTTTTGGTATGGCTACCAGCATCTTTCAAGAGTCCCTCCATCAGCTCAATTCCTTGTGGACTGTGATAACCTGAGGCCTGCAATGCAGATCTGCAATGGATGATAGTATATTTGAGACATAAATCATTTTTTTAAACCACCATTATTTTGAGCGCTGTTTATTACTGCAACATAGCCTACCCTAGTCAGAGCAATACATTCCCCAGTTGGAAAACAGTGATATTAAATGGATATTGATAAAGTGCACTAATTTTAAATATTCTGTTCTACTATTGAACATTGGTATACATTTTTTTCAAAAAACAAAACAAAACATCAATCAAAAAATACTTGAGAAGGTGCTATAGTACACACCTGTAATCCCAGCTACTAGGGAGGCTGATGTGGGAGGATTGCTTGAGCCCAGAAGTTCAAGACTAGCCTGCTCAACATAGTGAAACTCATCTCAAAAAAACAAAACAAAACAAAACAAAACAAAACAAAACAAACACAACGCTTTGGTTCCTCAAAAGCAATTTTACACTCCATAAGAAAAGTGTACCCTTACCTGTGATATTATAAAGTGCCATCTTAGTTGAATACTAGTAATACTAAAGCAAACCTATATAGCTCAGAATTTGATCAGGGAATACACACAGGCAGAGTTTAGACACATTAGTATTTGTAAATATACAACCAATTTAGGGAGTTAATCGAATTTCACTATTTCTAATCCTAAAGCTGATTTCCTACTGGGACCAAGAAGAATTCTATTCTAAGCAAGTCATTAGAAACATAATATGTGTATGGTGGGGGGGACTGGCTGTGTGTTGAATTCTACTGAATCACTGAGCATAGGCTATTCTTGGAAGCAGCCAGAATGCTAGATTTGAAAGAATCATGTTCTCACCTGGTACACAAATGCTATGTTTCTCAATAATTATGGATAGGTAGATGTAAATTTCTCTTACATGAGCATGAACCCAGATTCCACCCTATCCCTCAAAGGTTATTAATAGCAGGCAGTGCTCAGTGCTTGTACTTAACAATTTAACAGCATTATATTCTGTACTTACACTTACAAAGCAGTTTTGTAATGTCTCTTATTTACTTTATGGTATTCTGCAATGCCTAGGGAATGGCAACTTAGACAGAATCAGCCAACAACAATAACAAGCGAGGCATTTTTTATTATTGCTCTAAAGGTAGACTTTTGATATTCAATTACCCCACCGTTGCCTGGTGCTTGAGTTTGAGACTGCTTTCAGCAATCAATTTTTACCTCCCTCATGCCTACTCTACATGATATAATCTATAATCAGTAATCATCTGGTAAATGTTAAATTCCAATATAATAAAATTGATTTGGGCCACTTTCTTGACCCCTCACTGACCAATACCAAATTCATATGAAGTAAAAGTGTGGTGTGACGCACTGATTTTCAAATTTGGTCGCAAATTGGTATCACTCACAGAATTTTAAGAGACACTAACCGAGTTATACCCCCAGAAATTCTGAGTTAATTGGTATGGAGATTTTTGAAAAATTGCCAGATAATCCTAACATGTAACAAAAAATTAAGAATAAAAATGTAATGTTTAAAAGCAGAGGCTCTGGAGTCATGCAAAAATCTGGGTTTATATTCCTGCTTCGTTCTTCCTGGCTGTGTGACCTTAAGCTTGTTTTTGAATTCTATAATCCTTAATTTCCTTATCTTTAAAGTTAGGATAAAATGTTATTGTAAGTTTTAAATGGATCAATACATGTGAAAAATTTTAAGAGTAGCTGGCATATAGAAATCACTCAATAACTGTTTTAACACTAGATTATGAATAGTTATTAATTTGAGACTGGTAGATCTTGAAAGTAGGATAGGACCAAGTGTTAGACAGTGCAGACCAAGTGTTAGACATTTCACAGACAGGTAGTAGCATCTGTAAAGGTGTTGAGTTGAGCAAAAGCATGATGCATTCTGGGAATGATGTGAAATTTACTAAGGCTGGAACAGGTGTGAATAACATAGACTAGAGAAAGATAAGGCTGAAGACACTGCTTGAAGTGAGGTTTTTCAGAGTTATGCATTTTAAGTTTTAGGGTTATGTTTTTAACCTTAAATTATGGTGGTTTTTAACACTTAGTATTTGGACACACAGAGTTTGCAATTGATTGTGAGTTATGTCATGGGTAAAGTAAAAACTAGATTCATATTTATCTGTACTGTAGCATTGCCCTCACTGGTGTTCTGATCTCTTTCACTGAGCATGAGGGAACAGGGTAGAATGCAGCAGGTATGCTGGCAATTACTCATAACTCATCACCCCGTTTATCTTAGGTCCAGGCCACACTGGACCATTATTTATTAATTATTTATTAATAGAGCATTATTTATTAATTGTGGGGATTGAGTGTTATTTTTATTTTATACAGAATTTATTATTTTCATCTATGGATGAACTTCTACTTCAAGCCATTATGGAACAACTAGCACAGGACTAGCCCTCATGCCATGAACAATGAGTAAACAACTGGAAAAGTGGACACATGTATGAAACAACTGTTTTCAGACGTTAAACAACAAGTAGTACCTGAGATTTATAAAATATGAAAAACAGACAAGGTGAGCCCTGTGATCATTTTGCTTTCTCCTGGAAGCGTTTATTAGACCCCAGTAAAGGGAAAAAAAACCAAGCAGAACCCAATAGTTCTGGTGAACTGAAGAAACAGAGATTAGAGTTTAGAAAAGCTGAGCCTGCCAGAATTTGTGGAATGGAGTACTAAAGAGAAGAGAGCTGGGCCGGGCGCGGTGGCTCACGCCTGTAATCCTAGCTCTCTGGGAGGCCGAGGTGGGCGGATCGTTCTGAGCTCAGGAGTTCGAGACCAGCCTGAGCAAGAGCGAGACCTCATCTCTACCAAAAATAGAAAGAAATT
>CAUYSK010010887.1:0-11547 GCA_963575035.1 Avahi laniger
TGGAAAAGTTGTCTTTGTAGATATAATTAAGTAAAGGATCTCGAGATGAGATTATCCTGGACTATCCAGGGGGCCCTAAATCCGATGACAAGTGTCCTTGTAAGAGACATCAGAAGAGAGACACAGGGAGAAGAGGAGAAAGCCATGTGAGGGACTGAGACTGGAATGATGCAGCCACAAGCCACGGAATGCCTGGAGCTACCCGCAGCTGGGAGAGGCCAGGAAGCCTCCTCCGCTCAAGGCTTCATAGTGAGCACAGCCCAAATGACACCTTGATGTTGGACTTCTGGCCTCCAGAACTGTGAGAGAATCGATTTTTATTGTTTTAAGCCACCAAATGTGTGGTAACTTGTTATACAGTCCTAGAAAACTAATTCAGAGGGGTAGCGTGAAATCCAGAGGAAAAGCGGCTGTTAGGAGTTAGGGAACTTCGGCTCTAGTGCGGGTGCTGCTGCTAACTAGCTGAGCATCTTCAGATAAGTCGCTTAGCCTCTCTGGGCCTCAGTTTCTTTACCTGTAAAACACTGCACGATAATGGAGCATTAGCTCTCATGAAAGATGGGTCTAACGACAGCCCAGATAATACAAATAAGAGCACAGTACTAAAGTAAAGTTGGTGATTTTAATATATGGTTAAAATATGACTATCATTTTACATGCATTGTTTATGAGAAAGTGTGGGTAATGTTAGAATAACACAATGCAAGAGTTTTTTTGTTTGTTTTTGAAACAGAGTCTTGCTCTGTTGCCCTGGCTACAGTGCAGTGGTGTCAGAATACCTCATGCAACCTCAAACTTTTCTGGGCTCAAGAGATTCTTCTGCTTCAGTCTCCCGAGTAGCTGGGACTAAAGACACATGTCACCACGTCTGGCTAATTTTTTTCTATTTTTGGTCGAGATGGAGTCTCGCTCTTGTTCACGCTGGTCTTGAATTCCTGAGCTCAAATGATCCGCCCACCTGGGCCTCTCAGAGTGCTGGGATTACAGGCATGAGCCACCGTGCCTTGCCGAGTGTTGTTTTAATACAGGTATGGAAGAGGGTTAAAATCAGTGCCCACTCCTCTGTGGGCATAAACGAAAGAAACAGGGTAAGGAGGGCTGTGTCTTATAAGGTCACTTAGAGGGACAGACACAGCGGGGGAGCTGGCTGAGAGGGAGAAGGGAGCACTTTCCACTTCCTTACTGGAGAAGGAAGGTCTGGAAGCAGAGCTCGGCAAGCTGCTCCAGGAGTCCTGAGCTTTGGTGAGACGGAGGGGCCCGGCCAGGGACAATACCCCCACACAGGCGCCTTCCTGGGAGGACCTCATATCCTGACTGAGAACCCCTCACTTCCTGCTGCTGCTGGAAAGGCAGAGGGTGGGAGGAGAAGTGGGATTTTGGTCCTAGTGGGGCCACCACCCCTGACGGGACAGTTTGGGGCAGTCAGCACCCCATCCCTGACTCTTGCTTTTGAGGGATGTGTAACAATGGCAGCAACTCTCTGCTGAGCACTGACTGTCAGCCCCATTTGTTCGTCTCAGGGGCAGTGCACAGCACGAGAGCCCAGCTACCCAGACGAGCCCTAGGTGCAGATGATTTGCCCAAAGCCCCATGGCCAGAATGCAGTGGGCTGTGCCCTAAACCCCAACCCAGGGCCCGCCTGCCAGCAGAATTCCACAAAGTCCCTGACTCGCACCACCCACAGCTCTCTGGAGAGATGCTTTGAAGACAAACTATTAATAGGACAGAGCACGTGGCCCCCATGTCTCTTGCCCAAGTCACTATTCTCCTTAAAAGATAAATAACCCCAGTCCTTGCCTTTTCCTACACATAAGATACCATCTGATGGGGTTAGTGGTTATGCCTCCGTGATCTGTGACCAGATGTGCTCTTGCACACAAACCTTGATGCGATCTTGCACGGACTGAGCCTCCTCCGCCTGTCCGGAGCAGTGGCTGAAATCCCACGCGGAGCCGCGTGACAGAATCTCTCCAACCGCTGCTCCGCAGCTGGGGGCCTCCGTCTGTAGGCCTTGGTAAGACTTCTGAATAAAACTAACTTTAATTCTTTAGAAGCTTGATTTTTTTTTTCTTTAATGGATAATCAGATACAGTCTAAGGGGGGGAGGAAGGGAACATTCCAGAAAAAGAGCAAAAATTCTAGTTCCCAGTTTCCCTGTGGGGAGTAGAATCCTGTCTTATCTTCACTTCAAATTCTCCACCGCCCCGGGCTTGCCGATAAACGTCCCAGACTTCTGGTGTCAGGACCCCTTTCCACTCTTAAAAATTACTGATGATCTCAAAGAGCTTTGGTTAATGTGGATTATAGATATTGATATTAAATATTTGCCATATTAGAAATCAAAACTGAAAATTCTTTCGAAATAGGTCTTTATTCGTTATTTAAAATATCAATAATAATCCCATTACATGTAAACATAAAATAACAGTTTTAATGGAAAAGAACTATATTTTTCAAAAACAACAAAAAGACAATGCGTAAAACAGCACTGTTTTATGTTTTCGCAAGTTTCTGTGATGTCTGCCTTCACTGAAAACAGCTTGCTTTCTCCTAGCTGCTTCTGCATCAGTCTGCTGGGACGGGTGGTTTGAGTGAGGTCTTTGGAGATGGTCCCGCCTCGCACAGAGAAGAGGTTAGAAATGGCAGGGCCTCACTGGCTGCTGACAGGGACCCTCTATCATGCTGGGAAATGCTGCTCTCACTCTGGCCCAGTGTCACAGCTGCTGCCCGCCAGCCTGATCCTTGTCCCCACCCTTTACCACTCTCCGGAGGTTCAGTATCTCCAAGCTCTGGTCCCACCCTCTGCAGGACACACAAGCCCTCTCACACCTCCTGACCTTTGCATTTGACCCTCCCTAGGCCTAGGATTCCTTTCCCTTCCTTCTCTGCCCAGCAAACTCTTACTCAGCCTTGAGACTCAACTCCCTACCCGAGTCACCTCCCTTCATTCCCAGGCATGGAAGGTCGCCCAAGCCTGAGGCTGCCACCTACTGACTTCTCCTCTCCCTGAAGGGGCAGGCAGTTGGCAGGCAGCTCCCCAGAGGTAGGGAGGCCTCTCGTTCCACTCTGCCACGCTGGGTGCACGGCCAGCCTGCAGATTAGGCTTTGTGCAATAAAGGCACTTGATCATGAAGGGAAGGAAGGAAAACTCCTGCTTCTTAGGCAGTGGGACCTGCTTCAGACAACACCTGGCAGGCCGCTCCTGCAGTTTTTCCCTTCTAGCCTCCTCTCAGGGCTGAGGCCCTAGGAGAGGGAAAATTCAAACCTGTTCTACCCGCTTCTCTCTACCTATGGGACAGCCTGGCTGGGATCCAGCTCCCCTGCCGTGACTGTGGGAGCAGGAGGCCGTCCCGAGCCGTGTGTGTGTGTGCACGTGTGTGTGTGCACACGTGCGTGGGGGATATCACAAGCTCTGCCTGCAGGAACCTGGTGGGAAACAGAACAGGTGACGCCCCAGTGGCCCAGGACAATAGGAAGTAGCCGGGCCTCGGTGAAAGGGACTCAGTGCTGGGAATTCTTACTTTCAGGTGACATCTTCAGATTTTTAACTGTTGTCCTAAATTCATAAGGTGCCATGTCAGTCAAAGGACATCTGCAGGCCTCAGGCCACCTTGCTGGGTGGGGGTGGGATGAGAGGGACTCAGCCAGGGCACCGTGTCTGGCACGCCCTCACCTGGCACCCCAGCTCCTTCCGGGGAGTCTCACTCACGCTGTGAGCAGCTAAGGCTGAGAATTTCCCCAATGCCATCGCCATCGGCCCCACCCCTGGGGGAGAGCACTGAAGCAGAGCAGGCACCCTCAGGAGTGGGCCCCTCGAGCCTGGAGAGACCCTGGCTGTCAGAGGAGCTCAGGCTTGGGGAGGTAGGGGGCTTGCCTGAGGTGGCGCAGCCAGCCCCGACCTCGAGGCAACGCGGACACTCCCTGCCACCTTCCCGAACCATCTGTCAGTTGCTAACACCGCCCTGTCACTGAAACATGACATACAGCTCTCAAGCAGCCCGGCCACACTAAAAGCCACGCTCCACCCGTCGTTACCTTCCACTCAGTTTTCCAGAACTCCACTCCCTCCCTCCCTGCCCGACCCTGCACAACTTCCACATCCTTGGAGGCTTTTTCTGTAACCTGCAAATTTCACACAGTATTGAACTGGGGAGGGAATTCGGTCCTGAGACTGGGATCCTAGCAAAAAATAAGCTTAAATATTGGTGTGTTCTTTCATGTGAGTTCTTTTAAATGTAATAAAATAAATAAATGGAGTGGCAGAGAAAGAATCTTGACAGACGATAAATTCCTTGGAGTCCATTCTCGCCCCTGCCCTCTGCAGCGCCAGGGGGGAGGGTGGGCAGGAATAGGGGTAGAATGGGACCCCGGAGCACGAGCCCCTGCACCCATTCCCCAGCCGGCAGGAGGCAGCCACTCAAGGCTGGAGACTCTGGGGCGCTGGGAGAAGTGATCCAGCCTGACGTGGTGCCTGGAATTCTACCAGCCAAGCTCTGGTTTTGAGGGCCTTTCCCTCTTCTAAAGACACTTATTAAAATGTAAGTACTCTGGGAGGGAGAGACCTTCTCTGCTGGCTACCCATCTGCTGCCTGGCTGCTGGCTGGACTCAGGTGCCACGGGGTCATTTGTGGGCAGACAGGTCTGAGCAGAGTCTGAGGGGACAGGGACGGGGGTCCCCTTCATTTGGAAGCACAGAGGTGGCTGTCTGAGCCGGCCTGGGGGATTCAGGAAAGGCTTTCCAAGAAAGAGGCCTTCATGCTGGGTCCTGGGTTGGGAGTCAGCAGCAGCGTTAGTCAAACGAAAAGCAGGGGAGGCAAGGGCAGTGGCCAGGGGGAGGGAACTGCCCCTGCAAAGGCCTGGAGAGGGGACCTGCAGGTTGCTCAGGAGGGTGGGTGGAGGTGGGAGGTGAGCCTGAGCGGGTGAGGTTGGGAGCCTTGCTAAGGAGTTTGCTCTTCCCACCACGAGCATTTGGGAAGCACTGAAGACTGTAAGCAGGGAAGGGACCAAGTTAAGAGCTGTCGCATAGGAAAAGGAGCTGGGTGGTCAGGGATGGAGATGGAAGAGGATGGCCGGGCAGGAAGCAGGTGCCAGGATTCTGGGGAGGGATGGTGCTGCCTGGACCCGGGGTGTGACAAGCAGGAATAGGAAATGAGCAATTCATTTTTTAAATACTTTATTTATTTATTTATTTTTGAGACAGAGTCTTACTCTGTTGCCCAGGCTAGAGTGCCGTGGCATCAGCCTAGCTCACAGCAACCTCAAACTTCTGGACTCAAACCATCCTCCTGCCTCAGCCTCCTGAGTAGCTAGGACTATAGGTGTGCACCATCATGCCCAGCTAATTTTTCTATTTTTAGTTGCTCAGCTAGTTTTTTTCCATCTTTTTTTTTAGTAGAGACAGGGTCTCACTCTTGCTCAGGCTGGTCTTGAACCCCTGACCTCAAACGATCCTCCTGCCTTGGCATCCCAAAGTGTTAGGATTATAGGCATGAGCCACTGCACCCAGCCTGGGGTGAGCAATTTAGAGCAGGGAAAAGAGCCATGCCCCGATCCACCCTAGGCTGAAATCATGGGGACTCTGTCCCTGAGAGCAGGATGTACCTCCTCCCTGCTGCACCAACCCCCAATCACCCTGCCCACGGCCAAAGAGACGTGGGCCCCGTCATGGCTACCTGGCTGGCCCGGGCGATGCAGCGGCGGATGAGGTCTCTGATGTTGTTGTGCTTGTCCGTCTGGAAGTACACGGTGGCACTGGACT
Organism: Avahi laniger; assembly: GCA_963575035.1. Classification (NCBI taxonomy): domain Eukaryota; kingdom Metazoa; phylum Chordata; class Mammalia; order Primates; family Indriidae; genus Avahi; species Avahi laniger. Next base: position 5,759 of record CAUYSK010010887.1, read on the forward strand.
TCTCCTTCAGATAGGGCTTCTCGGCAGAGGCCCAGGTGTGCAGCAGGGCCGGCTCACTGCCTTCCGAGGCCACAGGGAAGTAGGTGCCCGACTGCAGAGAGCAGGAGTCGAGTCCCTTAGGGCCTGTCTCGGCCCCTCCAGGGGGGTCTGGGGCACATGGGAGCTCCTTGGCCTGGGCCTGGATGTACTGGGCCTCCACCGAGGACAAGAAGTCCACCTCGCCCTCCTGGCTGAGCACCCGCCAGTAGGCCTCAAGACCCCCATCCAAGAGGGCATCGGTGGCCAGCCGAGCACTCTCGTTGTCACTGAAGTCAGCCCTGGCTGGCCGGACCCACTGACTCTTGACATCTTCCAAGCGTTTCCGGATCTTGCCCATGTGCCTGGGCCGGCTCATGCTGCCCTGTCCCTGGGCTGCGGTGGGGCTCTTGGGCTCTGTGGGATGTGCGGAGCTGGTGGGCCACACCACGGAGGAGCGGGGCTCCCAGCACTGGCAGAGAAGTGATTTACCTCTATCCCGAACAATGCTTCTCAGGGATCCTCCTCTGCAGCCAGGGATTGGCTTATCTCTGAGGGACACCTGCCCTGCCCCCGGGCCAGGAGGGCTGGCTCAGTCACCGCCTTGGCACAGTCAGCCATGGGATATTTCCTCTCCTCCCAGCCGCAGGGGGAGGTGAAGGTGAGCCGGCTTTCCCACCTGATTTCACAACTCCAGGAGCCCGGAGCCCTCAGGCCTTCATTACCAAGCAGGGAGCTACCCCCAGCACCTTCAGCCCAGCCGAGGAAGGGCCGGAGGAGGGCCCGTGCCTCTGTCCCCTGGGCTCCTGGCTCCATGATGGCTGGCTCAAAGACAAGAGTGTCCTGGTGGGGGAGGTGCTGTCCTGAGAGCGCCTCTGTGAGGAGGGAGCTGGTGCAGGCCAGGGGGAGATGTTCACCGGGCCCCTCTTGTCCTTTGTCACACCCGAAGGCCCACCCTCTCTGGCCCATGAAAGGAGAGACTCTTACCATCTCCTGTCATGTGCTTGTCATTGTCACGTTTGCACAGAGCCCACAAAGATGTCCGGTTCCAGGGCCAGCGCTGACCTGTTGGAAGCGGCTGCTTGGAACACCATCTCGAGAAGAATCCGAGGCTGTGTCTAGGCCCATGTGTCCAGGGGACCCATCTGTCCTGGCGCTGGAGGGGGAGGGGAGCACGTGGGTTGGGCTTCTCTGAACACACGCTCTGAGGGAATGACCACATTTTCTTTCCAGATCAGACCATGGCCTGGCAGTGGAATGGGACATCTAGAATCCTCACTGTCTTTGACTGGGTTCTGCCGCAAACAGGCAGAGACTAGGATTCGAGCACCAGTAGTTCGCTGGAAGGTGATTCCGGGAAGCGCAGAGAGGGGAGCGGGGAAGTGAGAGGGAAGAGAAGGACGCCACTCTAGGGTAAGATGATGAGCAGGTCACTGCCGTGGGCACCTAAGGTTCATGGACATCTGTGGGGACATCTGGAGTTCAATCCTATGGGACCCTCTGGGTGACAGTATAGAATACATCTGCGGGTTTTGCTACCCAAAGGGTGAGAAAGCTGCAGGATTTAGCTACAAACTCCGGTTCATCACTGGTGAGGGCTGCTCCCGGGGTTGCAAGGTCACCAAGCACAGCCGCGAAGCCAGAGAAAGCCGGGAGGCAGGGAGTGTCCGTGCTCACTGGCGGAGACCAGCCGGGCGTGGTGAGCAGCGGAGGGATGAAAGCAGGGCGTGACTGCATCTGCTGAGGAACCACAGCGGGAAGCGGGACAGCGCCGCGGTCTTCAGAGAGCCGGGTATGGTCGGAGGCAGATGTCTCAGTGGCGTGTTGACTCTTTGGAGGAAAACGGGCATGAGCATCCTTCGCCCTACTGAAGCTGTGGCCCAGGCGGCTCGGTCCAGTAGTACAGCAGTGTTTTTTTGTTTTTTTTTAACAACACAAATTTATTATCTTACAGTTCTGAGGGTCCAAAGTCCAACACAGGTCTCACAGGGCTAAAATTAAAGTGTCGACAGGGCTGTCTTTCTTTCCAGATGCTCTAGAGGAAGACCCATTTCTGTGCTTGTTTGGGTTGGTAGCAGAGTTCAGTTCCTTGCAATTATAGGATTGAGATCCCTGGTTCCCTGATAGTTGTCAGCTGGGTTGTCACTAGAAGTCCCAGCTTACAGGAGTGTTTTTTAAAGCACAGTCCAAAGAGGAGGAAAGTAATTGAAAAGGAATTTCTTCTCTCTTTTGAAGGATGTTGAAGGAATCCACTCACAATCTTGGGCAACCGCCCTTTATTCTATTCTATCTCCTCCCTACAATCCCTGGAGCCTTAAAGAGGACAAACCCAGTAAACCTGCTCCCACCGCCTCCTTGGTGCCACGCCCTCTCTCTCTGCCTTCTGCCAACTCTTGTTTCTGAGATTGACACAAGCTTTTTCCCCACTGCCTCTTCCCACCTTCCCTCCTCTCTGGTTTAGTCTGTGTCCCCCTTGGTCCATTCTCTGATTCTCATCGCTCAAATCCAGTCCCCAGCCTAGTGAGACAGACTCAGGAGAGGGGGTAAAAATCCATGGATTTGCTCTGCTCCCACGTGAACTCTCCAGCCTGGCTTCTCCTGCATTTAGCCATCATTGAGTGCTCACTGCATGCTGCTCCCTGTACTGAGGGAGAAATGGATTATTAGGCGTCATTTCGTAGAATAGGAAAGCAAGGCTCAGAGAGGTTGAGTAACTTGCCCAAGACCACACAGCTAATAAATGGCAGGGCCCAGGCACTGGAACCGCAGAGCCTACGTACTTTCCACTGTGCCAAGCTTCACACGTTTTTTGTTTTTCCCATTCTCATTTCCTTTCTGCTCTCAAGCATTACACATCCGCTTATTGGTTCCAGAATGTGTGTAGGGGAGAATTTAAAAAGTGAGTGGGTATTCTGGTGTTCTCCTCTCACCTGGACCTGATTCTCCTTCTTGGATGAATAAATGATTGAGTACCCCCCTGAGAGAGAGGTGGGTCTTTGTGGCCCGTAGGGACAATTTTCTTCCTATCCTTTTGCAGAGCAGCTCTTAAAAAAAAAATAGAATCTTTCAGTGAAACCTTCTCCTGTAGACCCCTGCTTCTCCTGTTCCCAGTTCCTGGCCCTCACGCAGGCCCCAGAGATTCTGGTTGAGTCCTTAGAACAGTCAGCAAACACACTGTACGAGTGGATATGACTCATCCCCCCATCCCTGCACCCTGGCAGACATTATTAGCTGATCACAGAATTCTTCCCTAGTGGGCTGAGAGCTATGTCCTCATCTCTCTTTATAGGGATTGTCTTAATCTATTTTATGCTGCTATAACAGGACACCACAGCCTGCGTAATTTGTACTTCACAGACATTTATTTGGCTCGTGGTTCTGGAGGCTGAGAAATCCAGGAGCATGGTGCCGGCATCTGGGGAGGGCTTCATGCTTTATCATCCCATGGCAGCAGGCGGAAGGGTGAGAGAGCAAGGAGGGGCCAAACTTGCTGTTACAGGAAATGCGCTCCCACGATAATGACATTAAACTATTCACGAGGACAGAATACTTGTGACCCAATCACCCCTACTTACGCTCCACCTCCCAACACCGTTGCCTTGGGGATTAAGTTCCCAACACATGAACTTTGGGGGACACATTCAAACCAGAGCAGGGATCAGAGAGAAGGCCTCACCTGGGAGGAATCTCGAAGGTACAGCAAGATCTCAGTTTACCAAATTTCTGATGAGAAAACCATGGCTCAGAAAGGGGAAGTGACTGTTCTCAAGTCACCCAGCTGGTTGGTGATTGTCATCAGCTTAGTCCTCATCCCTCCCCTACAGCCCAGCCCTGCGAGATGTCGTCACTCTGGCTGGGTGTGCTGGCTGCAACAGCAAACTCCCCCGCCAGGATTGCACGTCTGAACCAGGAGGCACGTCCATGCAGTTACGGGCACTGTGGATCATGGGGACTTTGCTTCCCTTCTCGCCTCCTATGGCCATCTCGAGTGTGGCTGTCTCCTATTCATGAGCTAATCCAGCAAGGAGGGGCACCATGAGGAGCTGGGCTCCTATCAGCAAGTGAGTGGTGTCCTGCAAATTCCATTTATCTAGGGTAATATTTCTCAACTGGAGGCAATTTTGGCCCCCCACTTAGGGCACAGCTGGCAATGTGTGTAGACGTTTTTGGTTGTCACACTGGGGAGGGGGTGGTGTTGCTAACTGGTACTGGCGAGGTAAGCCAGGGATGCTGCCACATCCTACGATGCGTAGGACAGGCCCCACAACACAGAGCTACCTGGCCCAGAACATCAGCAGTGCCGACGCTGAGGAACACTGGTCCAGTGCCAGGCCTTCGTGGATGGGTGACACCTACCTAGTGCCTGACACGGGAGGTCCAGTCTCCTGCCTTGTTCAGTCCCTTCCCTCAGCAGGAAGTCCTCGCCTCCGCCACGACAACTTACTCAAATGTTTCTCAGCATCTGAGGTCTGTCTCGAATCCTACCTGTGCCGGGGAGCTTCCTTGACACCTCCCAAGCGGCTGCAATTGTCCTCCTCTGAGTGAGCAAGGTGCTTGAAGAACATGTCTCAGGCAGTCTTGTCCCTTGAGTGGTGCTACAGCAAAAGGCTCACCCGGGCTTTGGCGCTGGGCGCAACTGGGTCCGGACTGTGCCTGTGGTAATATGTGACCTTAGGTAGGTGGTGTAGAGGACCTCGATGAACTTCACTCTTCCAACCATACAAAAACAGCTGACATTTATGGAGTGTGTCCTGTGTGCTAGGTGCTGTTCTAAATGCTTTCCACGTGCTGACTCATTCAGCCCTCACGGCAGCACTGTGAGTAAGTGCTATCACCATCTGTTTCATGGATGGAGGAAATTGAGGCACAGAGGTGACCTCAAAGGGCATGGGAGCTAAGGGAGCCAGACTGGGTGATCAATGAGCAAACCTCATCCAGTTTCCGCTCGGCTCTTTAGCCTGAGAGTGCCAATGTTTCTTCTGAGCTTTTTACATAGTCAATATACTGTCCAGCAACGTTATGTCTTGCTTTCTTTTTTGCTTAGTATTACTCAGAAATGTATTTTTCATATCATTAAAAATGTGCATGCTTCCCCTCTCCACATCTCCCCTTCCTTTTCTTCCTGACCAGTTTAGTGCTAAAGTCACTGGGTTGTCAGAGCAAGGTGGACGTCAGTGGTAGGGAAGGGGCTTGGTGGCTCAGAACAGGTGTCGGAGCCAGGTGAGGAGGTGCAGGAGGGCGAGGGAATGAAGGGGTGTCCTCGCAGGGGGCAGTCGGAACCCAAGCAGGGCAAGGAGGGCGTCCACGCAGGAAGCGGGGCAGCCTGTAATGGGCGTCAGAGCTCGAGCTGGAAGAGGTAGGGGAGAGATGGGAGATTGAATAGATACAGGGGCAGTGATCAAACAAATATATATATTAAGGATAATAGAAACCAGCTTTCTTACTGTCAGAGGAGGAAGTTACAAATACAGAAGGGACTCGTTAGTGTTGAATATGAATTGGAGGTACTGATTTGTACTCAGTTTTCAATAGAGATAGATAAATTTAGAAATTAAAAAGTACATAAATTCTAATATGTAAACTATAGATAAATATATTTATAAATATATAAAATGAATTATATAAAAACATACGCCTGAAAAAAAAATATGCCTGTAATCCTAGCACTCTGGGAGGCCGAGGCGGGTAGATCGTTTGAGCTCAGGAGTTCGAGACCAGCCTGAGTAAGAGCGAGACCCCATCTCTACTAAAAATAGAAAGAAATTAATCGGACA
>CAUYSK010010889.1:0-54650 GCA_963575035.1 Avahi laniger
GTGGCACATAATTACTGATAAGAGTCATCAGGAGGCCGGGCGTGGTGGCTCACGCCTGTAATCCTAGCACTCTGGGAGGCCTAGGCGGGTGGATTGCTCAAGGTCAGGAGTTTGAGACCAGCCCGAGCAAGAGCGAAACCCGTCTCTACTAAAAAATAGAAAGAAATGATCTGGACAACTAAAAATATATATATAGAAAAAATTAGCTGGCCATGGTGGCACATGCCTGTAGTCCCAGCTACTCGGAAGGCTGAGACAGTAGAATCACTTGAGCCCAGGAGTGTGAGGTTGCTGTGAGCTAGGCTGACGCCACGGCACTCACTCTAGCCCGGGCAACAGAGTGAGACTCTGTCTCAAAAAAAAAACAAAAACAAAAACAAAAAAAAACACATGTTTATTGAGTTCCTTTATGGGTCAGACACTGTGCTGGGCACTGGGCACAGGGCAGCAGACCAGACAGACACCGTCCTGCTCTTGTGGAGCTTGTCTTCTAGAGGGTTTAATAGCAGATGAGGATTAAATGAGATAATGTAAGTACCAGGCCAGGTGAATAGCAGTGGAAAGGCCGGCTCTGATTACTCAGTTATATCGGCAGCCCCTCCACCCCCTTCTGTCAGTTTAGTCTCTCACCACTGCCCATCCTACCTTTTGGCCAAATCTCTTACGCTACCCATCATGCCCAGGGTTCCCTTTGCCCGGAATGTTCTTATCCCTTGTCGCCCCAAGCCACTTCCCTTCTGAAAAGCCTCCTTGATGCCCCCAGCCTCTCAAATCATCTTTTTCCATGACCTCAGTCATGCTGCATTTTTATCTGCATGATTAAGTGTTCGCTCATACGTCTTCCCCACCAGGAGTCCAGTAAAGCGCCCTCGTCATAGTAGATGCTCGAGCACATACGTGTTCAATCAATGATCGCTTTTATTCCCCAATGTTCCGTGTGAATTGTGAGAGGATCTGGCCGTTGTTACCCCTGCCACCCAAGGAAGTATTCACAAAACTTTGTGATCATCACACCACGGAGACATCACAGGTCGACACAGCAATTCTTAGCGGGGGCGACTGGAGCAGAAGCCTCTAACCTTCATCTTCCTCAGAGTAAGTTCTGCAGAGCCCTAGCGGTCTGTGAATACACTGTCAGTTAGGGTCTTCCTCGCTCTCCGTGGGAATTTAAACGTATTATGTTTTTTCGAGAATTTAATAAATCAGCTTAAGCATACTACAGATCATCTCAAAGATCTAGTCGGGCACCACCAGGCAAGTTCAGTGGCCGGGACGCACTTGCGTTTACACCCCACTGTTGCCCTAGGCGACTTTATCGTGGGCTAGTATGGTAGACACTGCGATGCTCTGCCCAGGTCCCTCTTCAGGAGTGAAAGGCTTATTTCCCAGCTGCAGGAATGATGCCAAAAGGTGGCTCTTAGCTGTCAGTTCTTTGGCATTGGCTGGATGAAGCAGCCTCAACTGAGGTGAGGCCCCATTCCGGGGGCAGGCTCATCTAGTGACCATCCAGGGAAACAGAGGCAGGGCTCTCACCCCCTGGCAGGTTGGCAGACGCCTTCCTTGGGCCTGCAGTGCAGCTCGACTTCTCCCTCTGCCCCTTCCCGCATGCTACTCTTGACTCAGAGTCTGCTTCCCAGAGAACCCAGCTGCCACGGTAGTGGGAAAAAAGGGAGGCAGAGTTAACAAATCAAAGACATTTTCACCAGGTAAAGCCAAAAGGATATGTGTGTTGCTGCATGAAGAACGTGTTGTCAGTGGCTGGGAGAAGGACCCTGGTGTCCGTGTACCAAACTCTGAAGGACCCAGCCCAGGGTGGTCAGCCTTGCACCTAGATTGTGAGCAGTCATTTAATTTCAGAAAAACAGCATCATCCATCATGTTAAAGCAACGCTCTTAATTAGCATTTAAAGTGTTTGTAGTTTTATTTGTGTTATTATTAGCATTGTTATTTTGTTTTTATAGTCTTAGGAGAGCTATAAGCATAAGAAGTTAATATCTAGTTATCTTTGCACATATTTAAATAATATGATGATGAAAATAATTATAACTTAACTCTGGAGGTTTGTGAGCTTGTATTTGCCCTTTAAAAGAGGTTCATACATTACTCAGGTTTGGGAATTGTCCAATTTTGCAATAGCATGGTATTAAGAGCCTGGGTTTAGTAGGCTCTGTGGCTTAACTGTAACCCAACTCTTTGAGCCTTGTTTTTCTCATCTGTAGAATGCCAGTAATGATCTACCTTACAGGCTTATTGCAAGACATATATGAGCTATAAAAGAATATAGAATGCTTCCACAGTTCCTGACATGTAGTAAGTGCTCAATAAATGGTAGCAGGTAGGAGAGGCCTTACAGTAAAGAATGTACCTCTCTGTGAGCCCCTTCCAAGCCTGGCCTGGAAAAATCCAGCTGTCTGCATCCATCCTCGACAGACAGACAGCAGGAGAAGGAGTTTTAGGTAAGTTACTTTCAACAGGGAGTCAGAGTTAAATTTTCTTAAAAGCTAGCAAGTAAGCAAGCAAGCAAACAAATGCTAAAGCTCCAAGGCACACAAAAGTGAAGGGTTAAAAGTAGAAAACTATGAAGAGTTATGGCCTAAATTTAAAATTTAGGGAATTTTATATTTAAAGACCACTTAATAAATGAAATGAATATTCCTGTGGTAGGCTGAATAATGGCCCCCAAAGATACCCATATCCTAATCCCTGGATCCTGTGACTGTTACCTTGTATGTCCCAAATGACTTTGCAGACATGGTCAAGTTGATGATCTTGAGATAGGGAGATTATCCTGGATTATGTGGGTGGGCCCTAAATATAAGTGTCCTTATAAAGAGAGGCACAGGGAGATTTGACCAAAGAAGAGGGCAAGGCAATGTGGGGATGGAGGCAGAGATTGGAATGACGTGGCCACAAGCCAAGGAATGCCATGCAGCCACTGACCCGAAGCTGGAGGTCCCCTGAAGGAACCATGTCTGCCAACACATTGATCTTAGCCCTGTAAGACTCATGTTGGACTCTAACCTCCAGAACTGTAGGAGAATAAATTTATGTTGGCTGAAGCCGTGAAATTTGTGGTGATTTGTTACAATAGCAACAGGAACTACTGTAATTCCTATGGACTCTACTTGCCTTTTTGATTAGTGAGTCTAGTGAAAATGAAATATAGACAGTACCCAGCTCATGATGGTTTGATGATTTTTTGACTTTACAAAGGTGTGAAAGCCATATGCATTGAGTAGAAACTGTACTTTGAATTTCGAATTTTGATCTTTTCCAGGGCTAGCGATAGGTGGTGTGATTTCCCTTGTGATGCTGGGTAGGGGCAGAGAGCCACAGCTCCCAGTTTGCCATGTGATCACAAGGGTAACAGCTGACATTCTACAGTGTACTGTATTGCCAGCAGTTTTTGGATACTGTGTTTTGTGTTTTTAAAAAATTGCCCATTTTCTACTTAAGGTATTTTCAACTTACGGTGGTTTTATCAGGAAACAGCCCCATTGCAGGGCAAGGAGTATCTCTAACTAAAGCCAGCAATTAGAAGGCTGAAGTGGAAGTGGCATAGCCATTCAAGTCTGAAGAGCTGATCTAAATCCCATTTTTTTCCACTTTCGAGCTGTGTGACCTCAGGCCAGTCAATAAGCTTCTTTGAGCCTCACCTTCCTTCATCTCCAAAATGGAACTAAAGTTAACTCAAACATTTAAAGCTGTGAGGATTAAATGTTAGACCGCTTTACCAACCATAAAACTATGTGAACAATTGTCATTATTGTTATTACTGTTTTTTAAAAATCCAAACTGAAGATTGCAATCAAGATGCCACCTTTTAAGAAGACCGCCTAACGATGTATAAAAAGTCTATCGAAGGAGGCTCAGCACACGTTTGATTTGGGCGTGGCAATTCCGTGCTTTAGAACACGGTGCTGAAAAATCCGTTGTTAGAGCCTCATCTGTAGTTCTCTCGAAACGACACACACTCAAACCAGAGCCCACCTTTCATTCCTGACTTTTATAACTTAGGTCGAGTGTGGTGAAATTACTGTCATTTGGACTTCTCTCTGATAAGATGTTTTATTTTCTTTAAAAAGAGAATATCAATAACCTAATCAGCTCTAACACTGTTGGGCATTTTTCCTGTCCTTGAGGTTTCCTAAAATATAAACCATGAAAATAATCCATGCTTGAAGCTATAACAATAAAAACGACTATTATTTTTCAAACTCAAGACTGTTCCTTTGTCTTTAGTCTATCTTCATTGGCACAGCACAATCTCTCACGGCAAAAGAAAATAAATAGCTTAGAAGTTTGAAGTTGGATCCTATCAATAATTTTTTTTCCTATCAATAATTTTTTCTCCCCTATTTCTAATTCTCTCGAGCATTCCCTTACTCAGAAAGAAGAGGATTGCTGTTTTGATTGAAACTAAAAGTAATTTAAAAAAATTTTTTATAATAGATTTTTCCGTACTACAAAATGTGTTCATTGTAGAACATTTAGAAAATAGAGATAGGAAAAAGGAATAATACAAAAACAACTTATAATCCTACCACCCACAGATAACCACTGTTACTTTTTACATTTTACACCAAAAAAAAGAAAGAAAAAAACCCCACATTGGTGCAGCTGAGTGTGGCATTTATGGAATCAACAAAACAACTTAATTCCAATGACAATAGGAGCCTGAATTCCATATTCCTCCATGCAGTTGGGCCCTGCTGTGAGTGAGTATATCAGGCTTAGAAAAATTCACATGCAGAAGTCTGAGAAATCATAAGAAATGGCTTCCTCAGCCACTCTCTGGAGAGGTGGTGGCCACTCCCTCCCCACCACGCTGCTTCCATCATCTCTGACTCCGTTCCTACCGCCACCGCTACCCGGGCCCCATCCCGCTCCAATCTGTCAGAGGGAACTTTCTAAAACATACACTCGACCTGGCTACTCCACTTCTTGAAATTCTTCCTTTGGCTTTAGAGGTAAAAGTTCAACTCTTTTTAGCATGGACCACAAGGGTTTGCCCTTTGGCCCTGCTCACTTCTCCATCCTCAGATCTGCCCCTACCCTGCAGCTTATGTGTACCCTTTATTCCAGCCACCACCATCTTCATCTTCATCCTCATCACCAAACCAGCTACTAAGTGTTGGGTGTGGCCTGTGTGCTAAGCACGAGCATGCTACATACAGTATCTCAGTCTTATGAGGCGGGGTTTATGGATGAGGAAACTGAGGCTTTGAGAAGCAGCTGAACAATTCACTCCTGCTCATGCGGCTAATAAGCAACGGAGCCAGAATCTGAGCCCAGAGTCCTCTACAATCAAGAGCAAAACCGTTAGGATACCTGCCATCCTACTTCCTGCAGTTTGTTGAACCAGATAGTGGTTTTTCTTTGTTTGTTTGTTTTGGCTTCTGTACCTTCGCATAAACCACCACCTCCCTGAGGTGCCTCTTAACTCTTTCTCACTTGCCCTTTGGAATGCAGTTCCAGGCTTTTCTGTCCACTCTGCGCTCCCGAGGTTCCCCATGCTGACCCTGTCGTGGGATCTGCCTCACTGAGCTGCAGTTACTCCCTTACATGTCATTTACCCTGTCCCCACGTTGCATGCTTGCAGCGGAGGAGCTGTGTTTTATTCTTCTTATCTCTATATCCCTCTTCCCCACTGTTCCTACAGGATTTGGCGCAAGGGAGGTATTAAATAAATGTTTGTTTAATAAATGAATGAATCAGCAGCAGCTCCTAGAGCCTTCAAATAGGCTTCAACTGATCAAAACCTGATTTGCTTAGAATGTTCCTGCCAGAAGTGGCTCAGAGAAATGAGGAAAATGAAAGCCAGAAAGAATCCTCCGCCAGATCTCTTGCTAGACTGGAGCCAGATGAAAGAGCCTGTCATTAGTAACTCTCCGCTGAGCCTGGGTGGCGCAGAAGGGAGCTGGACTGCCCTGTGCTTTCTTGTTACAGTTCGTTCTCGTCACTTGGTTATCTTGTGACCCAGATAAGGTGCAGAGGCCGGGCACCTGGGTTTGGGAATTCCTGGGAGGCAAAGAACAGGGGCAGGAGGGAGAAAACTAGGTCCAGGGTCTCTCATGGTTTGGAGGTAGGGGGTGAGCATTTGAGGTGGAAGGGCGGGGGCAGGACTGGGGGGCTTTTGTCCCAGCTTTCACACTTACAGAGCCTCAGATAAGAGTCTGGCACTATCTCCAGAGTCACAGAGATACACCAACGGAACTGAATGAAGAAGTTCATGTCCTGCTACTGACTGAACCCATCTTTGGCGAAGTATAAAGGAATATTTTTATAATTGCTGTAAATTACCTTGAAATTAGTACAATTTTATTGTATTTTTGTGTCCAAGCATTACCCCAATTTTGTCAATACCGTAATAGCATTTTTTCCACTTTTTAATATGCCGAGAGTGTTTTTCTAAAAAAATGGAGGCACTCGACTTTTGAGAGGCGCTGGCTGTGTTGTAGGATCTGGGTGAGACCTCTGTTTCCCCGGGCAGTGTGTTTAATCTTTGGGAATCAGTAAAGGGTAGGGCGTGCAGTGATTTGCTGGAGCTGACGTCTGGCTCATGGGAGTTGATTCTACGCATCTTTTCCCAACTCCACGTTCAGTGACATCACATGAGTGGCTTGAAGTTGGCCATAGTGGCACTGTTTGCACCATGGAAACTGGCAAACACTATAAATCAGCGCTTTTTTTTTTTTTCTTTCCGAGCCGATTGTTAAACATTTACCAGCATACTACTGGTAGTGGGAGAGGAGAGGGCAGGCTTCGGGTGGGGCCGAAGATATTTTTCTGATCTAATGATGGTAAACATATGGATGAGGGAGGACTCAAGCCACTCACTTGGTGTCAAGATGCAGGGAGCATCCGATCCATGGGCATCACGTCAGTGTATGCTGACATTGTGTGTCAATGCTCCGCAGACTAGCTGTGCTTCAGAATCCACAGAAGACTTTTTAAGTCTACTTAATGTTCAGGCTCCACCTTAGAGCTACTGAGTTAGAATCTCTGGGTGGAGCACAGAAATCTACAGTTTTTTTTTTTTTCTGAGACAGAGTCTCGCCCAGTTGCCCAGTGGAGTGCAGTGGTATCATCATAGCTCACAGCAACCTCGAACTCCTGGGCTCAAGTGATTCTCCAGCCTCAGCCTCCCAGTAGCTGGGACTACAGGTGTGCAACACCATGCCCGGCTAAATTTTGTGCTTTTTGTAGAAATGGGGTCTCACCCTTGCTCAGGCTGGTCTCAAACTCCTGAGCTCAAGCAATCCTCCTGCCTGGGCCTCCCAGGGTGCTGGGATTATAACAGGTGTGAGCCACCACGCCAGCCAGAAATGTATAGTTTTTAAAATGTTCTCAAGGATGTTCTGGTCAATGGAACAGCATACTGGAATTTATCACACCGTATTATAATTTTTAAAAAATGTGTTTATGTCCTAAGTTCAAATTCCAGGCATAGTGGAAACTGCCTATGCCTTGAAATAAGACAGGCTTCGGTTTGAATTCTCTTTCCCTCTCTAGTTGTGAGGCCTTGCCTAAGTCACTTCACCTGTCTGACCCTCAGTTTCTTCATATATAGAATGGGTATAATAACTCTAACTACCTTATCGGTTCTAGTGAAGAATAAATCACATATTGTCTGGAATCTCCCACTGCAATGTCTGAAATACAGTAGGTTCTCAGTAAGCTTTGACCCTCTCTCCTTGATTAAATCATCTTTGTTTTTCCATGCTCTGTTACCACTCATGGTTTCAGGAAGGTGCACAAAATATGTTGGTTGAATGAATGGATGGGTAAGTGAATAAATGAATGACTGAGTGAATGAATGACTTCAGGATGGCATGTTGAGGAAACCCAGTGTACTCTGTCATGGCTGAAAGGACTTCTCTTGCAATTCTTTTAGGCACTTAGCTCAGGCTGGGTCTTCTGTCTCACTTCAAGGTCAGGGCCATTCTTTTGTCCTGACCTTGGGATAATAAGCCATGAAAACCTTGCAGCTATTTTTCTATTTTAATCCTTCTGTCCATTTAATGGGCTATATTTTCCCTGGAAACAGTGGTGTGAACATCACCAAGATAATGGGTAATAACATTAACATTACCACTAGTATGATCCAGATATTATTCAATTAAATTAATAACTCCTATTGCAGGAGAAATTGTTTTTCTTCTAAGAATCCAATTCAGCCATCAGCTCACCATCATATTCAAATGACAGAAATTACCTTTAAGTCATAGATCTGTAATGCGATGTTAAAATGGATTTCTAATTATATTTTATGACACTATAGTACAGACATTTTTAAGGTCAGAGTTTATAGCTTGTCATGTTTTCATTTTCTATCACCAGGCAATTTGAATTCATTTTTCAAATATATAATGAACAAAAATTAGAAAATTTAGGAGGAAAACCACTTCAAAGGATTTCTTACAACAATCTAACAGTGTCACCTTGGTAAGAATAATAATAAAAAAAAAAGACTATGATTATTACTTAACTTTAACACTGGCTCTCTGCAGACAGAGATGGGGAAGAAAAATCACCTTCCCACAGTTGAATTCAAGAGAGTCACGGATAATGTTGGCTGGACCATGTCCAGAGTGTGGTCCTACCCTTTCCTGGTGCATGACCTTGATTTTGATGGGATGTGCAGAGGGGATCAACCAGAGGACCTGGCTCACACCACCCAAGCTCTCAAGATGTAGAAGGCATGCCCAACAGTGAGCAATGGGAAAGCCAAGTGGTTTCTGCATAAACTCAGGGGTGCTGAGCAGCACAGCCTTCACATATAGGAAAATCTTTTTGAGACGCCATAATCTTAACAGAATATTGCCTGGGAAGCACAGAGTTGAAGCAAAGGAGTTTAGCTGAATAATTTTTAATGGACGGAGTCATGGACCTATTGGTCAAATGCATTTACCTCCATTAGAGGGATAGAGCTGCCTTACAGATCAATGTATCACATCATCTTCTCTCTTGGACTGCACAGAAGACACTGACAAACTCCTTCTCTCTGACTCCCTCTTTCTAGAGGCCAAGCAGACCACTCCGTTCTACCTACATCTTCTTTCTTCAGCCAGGCTATAATATGACACAAATAGGTGGCAGTTTTATATGACACATTCAGCTTTAGAGGATACATCCTAGTTGTGATGATTGGCATATGGACACCGCTCACATATGAGCCAGATCTCAGGGTCACTTCCGAACAAGGTTTAACTCATACCATCTGCACTGATTCTTTCCCCTTCAACTCTTAGGGGGTGTCCCCTCTCCTTACTGGGGGGCCCCTCACTGCAGACCATACATGCTTTCCACACTTTGATTTAGAGAGAGGCTGGAACTAGCACAACTTTTTCCTCATTGTTTGAATTTAATTATCAACATTTTCCAGCAAAGAATGGATTCCCTGCTGCTTTTCAATAAAGTTGAATGTGACTACAGCAGGTAGGAAGATTGCAATAAGAAGAAATAGGGAGGTTCCATAAATTAATGAGTGGAAAAAGAAATCTATATTCATCCTGATTCTTCTAAGTGGCTTAGATGAATGGCTCCCAGCGTGGGTGGCAGTGTTTGGGGACAGGGTGGTTAGCGGGATGGCTTTCTGCACCCGGCTAGCATGAAAAGACCCAGACGGCAGGAATAAATTCAGAGACGGCTCCAGAGCAGGGCCAGATTTTTCCACAGCCAAGACTGTGATCCATCCCCACCTATTCCCACCAAGTGCTTTGTTATTTTTCCACAGCCCAGAGCAGAATTCAGTCCCATTCAGAATTCATGAAACAGAAAAGTTATTCTATCCCAATTGTCAACAGGCAGAGCTCATTTCAACCTTGCCAGCAACTGGGAAAACAAATTATGACAGAAAAGAAATGGATATTTGCAGTTTGCTTTTCTAGGCTGTTCCTAATGTGGTTCCGATCTGCAGTGAGATTGTCACACGGCTTTCCTTGTGGCACAGAACTGAGCCAATGGATGGATGAAGGCATGGCTCAGGTCACATTTCATGGGTCTCTAGGTAATCCCGTTGCCCGCTTGTCACCGGGACCAGAAATATATTGGCTGCTAGGCCACGCCTAATACCCGAATGCTGCAGGAACAAATGCCCCTCTGATGTGGGGCTGACACTTCACTCATTCACCACTCATTCATTAGGTGTCCACTACATGTACTGGGTGCTGGGCACACAGAAATAATTAAGACGTGGTTCCTGCCCCCAGGGAGCTCATATTTTATCAGGGGGACAAACGGGAACACATAATGACAAGTTGGGGAGATACTGGCCCCAGGTGCAAGAGCTGTCCTGCGGAGCAGCTATTCATTCTTTCGGGATTGGTGGAGGTCTCAGCAGGTATTTCACAAACTGCTTGACACAGATAAGAGGCAGACCCTTTGCGGGAAGAAGAGAGGACCCAGGAGGGAGAAGGAGGCAAGATATTTGGATTTCCCAAGGATCGGCTCTGAGAGCCACACGTGTCACAGATGTGACTAACTCAGTGAAGACCCTGGGGCTATCATTCAGCATATCTGTATTTGTTTTAGCACACATTATTAGCTGAAGTGTGACGTGGATGTGATAATCCTATTTTCCATTTCTTGGACACTTAGACCAGTGGTTTGCAAACTTTAGTGTGTATCAGAATCACCAGGAGGGCTTGTAAAACGTTTTGCTGGCCCCACTCCCAGAGTTTCCAATTCATTGGGTCTAGGGTGGGACCCGATGTAGAATTTGCAGTTCTAACAAGTCCCCAAGGGAAAACCACAGACCTAGACAGTGCCTGCCACATACTAGGGATTTAATAAATAACAGTTATAGTATTGGACACTGTGCTTAGTGCTTTCCGTAAATTTGATAACTTAATTCTCATAATTGCACTGTACTGCAGAAATGATTATTATCTTTATTTTATACATGAGAAAATGGAGACTCAGAGATCTTAATATTTTGCCCAGGTCACAGAGCTAAAAGTGGTAGAGATGATATTTAAACACAAGTCTTTTTGACTGGAAAATACATGTGTTTTTTTTTTGTTTTGTTTTTTTTTTGCCATTCTATTCTGTGTCTTCAGTAAAGAAGTGTTTTTTCTTTCTTTCTTCTTAATACAGAAGCTAAACAGATTCAACAATAAATAAGTGACAGCTGGAGTCATAATACTTCTATTCCATTTCAAATATTTCCTCAAATACATTATTAAAATTATACCTCAAGAGCCAGAGGAAAGACCATTTATTTCTTGAAAATAGTTGTAAAAATATATGAGAGAGTAAGAGCTTGGCTGTGCATGCAGCCCAAGGAACCTCCTAAGCCAGTAACTATCAATCTTTTTTTTAAAGTAATGGAATACATTTTGTTAAACAAAAGTATACTCAGAATCCCAATATATAAAGCAGATAGGAATAGGGCTGCTTTTTGGTGAAACAAATGTTGGTGCTGGCTGAAATGACTGAGCCGTGAGCACTTGCAGGCAAAAACTGAGAGCTCTCCCCACGGAAGCATTAGCTCTCATACAAGGAAGACAACTGTTTAATCTGCTTTGGTGGGGGGTGCAAAAATGGATCAGTGAGTTTCTCAGGACTAGGAAGGAGGAGGTGGCATATGTCATGGGTGTTTGCTGGGATTTCTTTGGCCTTCCTCCTAAATGGTTCGCTAAATTGTTTATCAACCATAAATATAAAGCAGATCTAATTATCGTGTTAAAAGCATTACTATGAGGCAGGCCTAACAACAGCATCCGCATGATCTAACCAACCAACCCCACCTCACTAGGGTATTGGTGAAGCCAATTTAGATCATGCCGATTCCAAAGAAGCCCAAAGAACCATTTAGCTCATTCCTTGTCAGCTAAGTCTTTTGTGGTCTTTGTGAAGTTCAGAGTAAGTGGTTTGAATGTGCCCCCCCAAAAGTTCATGTGTTGGAAACTTAATTACCAATGCAACAGTGTTGGGAGGTGGGGCCTAAAAAGAGGTAATTGGGTCATGAATGGATTAGTGTTGTTATCATGGGAGCAGGCTAGTTATTGGGAGAGTGGGTTGTTATAACGTGAGTCTGGCCCCTGGTGCCTCTCTCTGTCTTTTGCACTCACTTCTGTCTTCTGCCATGGGAAGATCATACCCAGATGCTGGTACCATGCTCTTGGACTTCCCAGCCTCCAGAACCATGCGCCAAATAAACATCTATTGTTTATAAATTACTCAGTTTGTGGCAGGAAACAGATGAATACAGTAAGGAACCTCATCAGATATTTCTAAGGAGAAGGACCCCACCAAGTGAACCCAACTGATCATTTCCATCACTATCCAGTGAAAGATTCAAGTAGAAAGCCACTCCTCATAGGGAGGCATCTGCATGTTATTTGCTTCTGTTTGGGTATGTGGCCCAATACTCACAGGTGTGTTCAGAGTACCCTGTGATTCACTACCCAGCCTCAGACGTGAAGACCTTTTGCATGTATAGGGTTGATTCATAAACCACTCCAGATACCAACTTCATTATTTAGAGTTGAATCTCATCCACCACCATCTGTTTCTTTTTGGGCTGTCAAGAGAGACAAAGAAGTAATTGTCCCCAATACTCATTCCCTCTAGCTTCTATTTGGTAATAACTTGCAGCCAGGTGTGGCCATGTGACCAACATTGAGCCAATGTGATGCAAACAGAAGGGATGTGTATAACTTTCGGATCGTCTTTTATAAGGAAGCTATTTGTCCTTCATTCTCATTTTCCCTTTCCCATCACTTGAGAACAAGTGACATGTGTCCTGGACCCAGAAATGGGAGCTGACTCTGGCAGAAACAGACCACTAGCCTTGCATTGCTCACTTCTGAACTGTTATGTGTGAGGGAAATAAACTTCTATCTTGTTTAAGTCACTGTATTTTTGGTCTCTTTATTACAACAGCTTAGCTTATAACCTATGTGTGAATCAGAGATGACTAACTTCTTAGACACTCTCCCCATGAGGTGGTGAGGGTCTATGTTCCCTCCCCTTAGATGTGGGAGGCTTTGTGATTCTTTGGCCAGTGTCTGGGCCTGGGCCTTAAGCAACTGAGAGCTTCCACTTTCTGTCTTTTGTAAAACTGTCCTTGGGAATCCTGAGCTGTCATGTAGAAGTCTGACTCTCTGAGACTACCATGCCGAAGAGGCCATGTGAAGGCATTTCAGTCGACAGTCCGAGCCTCCTAGATACCCTTCAAGATTCCAGACATATGCATGATGTCATTTCGGACTCTTCAGAACAGCCCATTTGTTGGCTGAATATCACAAATACCTGGTCAACAGCACTCTGAGAAAAAGAAATCACCCACATCACATGAGGAGGCAATTCATAGAACTTACACCATCCCATGGCCATGAAGGGAGCCACTGATGAGACATTAAAAATGATAAAATAGAAAGATGGAAGTGCCTTAGTCCCTGGTGACATTAATGGGTCCCTGTACTAACCTTGGAATTACTTGTCTTCAAACTTCTCATTTAATGAGATAGTAAAAAGTCCATATTGCTTAAGTGACTCTTGGTTATGTTTTCTGTTACTTGTGGCCTTTAAGCATTCTAACAAACACATCTTCCCACATCCTGTCTCTCGGGAGGAGGTTGTTACAGGGGAAAGAGCATTTGGCTGGACATGAAACTGTACTGTGACTGATTTAATCAATTTACCAGTTGGGAATGGTGCAAGGCTCCAAGCCTCTGGCTTATCTGTCCCGAGGCAGCCCTCTGAGGCTCTGCTGGAATTTGATGCACAGCCTCCAGTTACGGCAGCCTGCTGGTTGACGTAGCAGGTGAAATGCCAAGGCACATCATCTCATCCGCCTTCCCTTTACCTCCCAGTGTGTGGGAGAGCCACGCCAACATGTTCCTCAAGGTGGTTAAGAATATCAGATGTACAGTTTCAGGTGTAGGAAAAACCTTGGGAATTCACTTGGATCTCTTCTCCCCTCTTAATATCTTTGGACGAAGATGCATCTACAGGAAACCTCTGCGCGCCATGCTAGAAGCACCGCTCTTCAGGTGATGAGCCGGCTGTGAAGGGAATCACCTGTCTATGCAAGGCCATGTTTTTATTCTGAAGCGTCATCTTTCCTGGGCCATTCCAAGGTTTGGGCTAGCTAGGGATCGGGGGGCCCATGGGCAAAGGACTGAAGCGGAAAGTTCTTCCCCCAAGACAGCATGGAGGAAAGGGCTAAAACTCGAGGGATGGAATAGAACCAAAACCCATGTAGAAAAGACCAGATCTAAGAAGCCAAGCTTTGCAGGTCATGAAACTGAAGAGGACCAGAAGCATGTCTGGGAGTAAGGATTTTGGAGCTGGACAAATGCAATGAGGGATAGGAAAGAAAACAGGTGAATTGGGAATGTGTCAGGTGCCTCTGTGTGCACATGGTTCTGATGGAATAGCCTAGAACAGCTGCTTGTGTTTGCTGACATCTGAGGTGTAGTGCATAGGTACATTGGCTGGCTCACCTAAAAATCTAAGGGAACATGTGTTTATAAAAAGCCTACTTGTGTTCCAAGATGCAACCTAAATGCAATTTGCTCATGACATTTTTGCTGATCCATCTGTAATTCTACGGGATATGTAGTATTTATTTATTTCAGTTTTCTATTTTATAGTATAGCTAGTCGGTTGTCTATTTCCCCAGCTAGATTGAAAGACTTTTGAGGTGAGGGACTATTTCTTATTCTTCCTTCATAGCATATCAGTGCTTTGTCCATAGAAAGTGCTCAGTAAATATCTTTTGATTAATTACTATTCTCAACCTTTTGGCTTGCTTTTCTGTTGACATTTATAAACGGATTAGGAATGTTTTTAATAGTGCATTTTTCTCCCAGTGACACAACAAACACGAATCCATCACCAAGGAGCCAAAAATGAATTTTAAGCAGAAGAATTAAATATATTTAAGGAAAAAAAGGGAATAGGAAAATAAGAATAGGATTTGGAGGCTGAACATTTCTCTCTGTCTCAGACTAGCTCCAGGCAAGCGAATGCCCTCGGAAAACTTCATCTGCCTTTTCCTACACAAAGTGTTTTCTGACCATTTTTCTGCAGTGTCTCTCCTATTTGGATACAGAGTTTCATTTATTAATCAAATATAATTGGGCCCCATTTCAAAAGGATGAACAAAGCCTGCTTTGTTGTCCCATTCAAAAGCCGGGTTCAGTCTGGGTCATGGTGTTTGTCAGCATTTCTGTTTCCAGGCCCTGAAGGCTTAGATGCTGGAGCAGGACAATTGGGGGGCAGTTGGTCAACGTCCCACTCCCAGGAACCCTTGAATGGGGCTCGCCCAAGCTCTGGAGCCTGAGTTCACTGTCTATGAATGTAAGGACCACACTTCCACATCCCGCTTGGCAAAAAGAGTCTAGCTGGCCCCCTGTCAATCTGTCAATTCTCACGGCATAGACCCATCTTCTGATGATCTGCCACAAATCAAGCTCAGACACTCGATGAACAGAGCTGGTGCTCTTCAAAAACCTTCAGTGGTTCCCCATGACTTACATGCTGCTTCTGAAAATACTGAAAAGACTATGGAAAATGTACAACCCATGCAAATGTAACTAAACAACAGAGAAAGGAGACACACAACATTAGCAAAGAGAATGTTGTAATATCTCTATTTATCGACGATAGGCTTTGTGCTATGAACTTTACATACAACACCTGTAATCCTCGCAGCAACCCTATGAAGTAATATGACACCTATATAAGGTGAAAATGATGTCAGAAATTAAATTACTGGGTCAAAATCATATAGTTTTGGTGGAACTTGGGTGAGAATTCAGGTCTGACTTTATATGTGAAACACAAAAAGGAACTGAACTACTTATGTGGAATACTGCATCCAATTACATGCTAACTGATAAAAACCTCAATAAATGGATATTTTGTAATAAAAATATAAAATACCCCAAACAAAACAATGAGGAAACCCTATTAAACCAGTAACAGAGGTAGAAATTTTAAAAAACTTCATAACACTCAAAAAAAAAGTCAAAGCACACAGACCTAATGAATTCCTTCAAACTCTCAAGGAACAGATAATTTCCGAGTTATGCTGACTGTTATCAAAACATAGACAAGGCTGTTCTCCATCTAATTCATTCTATGTGACAAATTTGATCTTAATGAAGATTATTCAAGGAATGCAAAAAGGAAAAGATCAATAATGATTAACATTACATTAAAATTAACATTGGATGACACAATCTATTTTAATATATATCAAAAGAGGAATTGATAAAACCTTTAATTTACTTGGAATAATATAATTTACTACTTTAACTTGATAAAGATACCTATTTTCAATTATGAACCAATAATGGAATAACACTAAAAGCTTTTCTTTCAAAAATCGGCCCCAAATAAGAATGTTACTGCCATTAAAACCTAATATTGCTTTACGCAAACTACAATAGATTTAAAGAACAATAATTATTGGAAAAGAAGAGAAAAATATTTACAAAAACTTTGCTGTACACTTGGAACTAAATCAAGTTTAGAAAGAGGAAAGATTTGGTATTCAATTTCAAAAGTTAGTAGCATTACTATACATAATATATTACTGTACACTGTATTCCCCATATATACTATATTTCTACATACATTGCTATACACAGGCACTAAACTGCTAGAAAACATACATGTATAATAATATAAGACTATATGATGCTTAGAATGTATGCAATGGTTTAAGAAGTTAGCTTAATACATTTTAAATCAAAATCACCACTTATTTTTAGACCTTGACAAAATTATTATTATCATTATTTGCTATGTTGCCTGGGTTGGTCTTGAACTCCTGGCCTCAAACAATCCTCCCACTTCAGTCTCCCAAAATTCTGGGATTACAGGCATAAACTACTGTGCCTGGCTGACAAAATTATTTAACATTTATTAGGTAAACAAAATGTCAAGAATGTAAAGTAATATTTTGAAAAAGAAGACCTCCAGTTGAAGAAGACCAGAACTATAAATTCTATACATGTTACAAAGCAAGAATAATTAAAACAGGATAGTACTGGTGTAAAACCAGATGTATAGAACAGTAGAGGAGAATTAGAAGCAATGAAATAAACCATTTATATACGACAATTTGATATACGATTGAAGTATGATAAGCAATGGGCAAAGGAGAAGTTATTTAATAATGATGATGCCAACAATTTAAAAACCATTTATTACCTAAACATGTACCAAATACACTCAGATGAATTAAAGAGTTAAATACGTATCTTTAAATACATAGAACAATCAAAGGAAAAGAGAATCAAGATTGTATCAGATCTTGGGAGCTATTAATAATGAACTATGAAGAACTTTCAATAGCTTGAAGCAAAAGAAGAAGTAACAATGCAAGAGATCAAAAGATTCAACTGGATAATATTTAACATATTTTAATCATACAAACATAAGAAATGAAAAGAAAAAGAACATATTAAGAAACATTTGCATTAAAAGAGTATAATCAACAACATATAAAGAACTTGCTAAAATCAAGAACATGTTTGTTGCTAGGGAAAAAAGTCGTTATGTACGAACATTTTCAAAACAGCATTATTTCTAACAGCATAAAATAAAAACTTAATATAACAATAATGGAAGACCTAAATAAATTAGAGCCAACCAACTTATAAATTTGCCATTTTAAAAAAGTAACCATGAAGACTGTGTCTGACATAATCGAAAAATATTTATAGTATGGTGTTAAGTGAAGAAAGCAGAATATAAAATGGTATATGCAATGTGATTACAACTATGTAAAAGCACGGATGCAGTGTTTTGGACCTGGAAAGGGGTTCATAAAAATCAAAACAGTTTTAGAGAGCTGAGATTGGGGGTGAGTTCTGAGCTGCAAACTCCAATGATATCAGGAATCAGGCAGGTGAGGACGGATGGGGAAAAATAGCAAGTGTTGGGGACTACGGCAAACTGGAGAGTCAGGCTCACCCAACGGCATTCAAATAAAACAGTTAAAACACAAAACATCTCCTCTTTGGAACCTCTTTGGAGCAAAGGTCGTGGGGGGCAGAGCCACTTCCTTCCCTGTCCGACCTCCACAGAGGCCTCATCCCTAGAGGTGCCCTGGAAACCCTGAACCCATGGAGTGGGTGGAAAGTCACAGGAGCCTCATATGGATTTTAGGCAGAGAAGTGACCCAACCAGATTAGCAGGGTCGAACGATGTCAATTTCAAAGACTGCTATTGTCCATGGGCTTTCAGCGTGTGACCTCTGCACGATATTTCTGTTAATGTTTCTCTAATCATTTGTCTTAAAAAAATGAAATTTTCAGATCCAAACAGATATATTTAAAAGAAGTTATGTTCTTTGTTGACATAGAACTGCTTGAATTGGTTATGAGACTATGACTCTATGTCTTTGCATTCCTCCTGAATAAAGCTGTTTGGGAAAATGCCAAATTGCTATCTAGTGGTGAATTAAACAGCTATGCATCCATCCATCAAATATTTATTGAGCGCCCACCACATGCCAGGCCCTGGAGGAAGACGGAGGAGGAAAGAAATAAGACAGAGATTCTACATTCTATGAGTGTGCAGAGTGGTCCAAGATTCAGACACACACGATAATGCCATGTGCATTAGAACACACACACAAATGCAACGGCAATATGGCTAATCGCTGCTAAGGCAGGAAGAGGAGCACTTAAAAGGTGAAATTTGAACTGAATCTTAAAACAAGAATATAGATCTACCTGGCAGAGAAGAGGGAAGGGGAGGACATTCCAGGCAAATGGAGCAGATGGAAACCTTGAAACAGTCAGAGAGAGCGATGTCATCAGGCATGACTGCGTTATCCAAGTGTTCTGGGGAACCTCTGAGAGGCAGACAGGATAAGGAACGGGGAGGCTCTTGTCTGGATTTTATTCTGCAGACCAGTCCTTTTTAAACTTTCTTTCTAAGCCTCAAGACTCTTTGCTGAAAATCTTACTTGGAAACTCAACTTGTAAACAGAGGAAGGGAGGGCTTCTCTGACTGGAGCCCAGAGGGTGTGCCAAGAGCCATACCCTTCTCCCCCAGTGCCCAGGGAAGCCTTACCCTGAGGCCCCATAGAGCAATTTGAAAGTCACAGCTGTAATAAGAGCCACTGAAGGATTTTAGACAGGGAATGACTCAATCAGACTCGCAGGCGTCAAACTACGAGGAAATTCAGAAGATTGCTATTACCCCGAAGATAGGCCCTTGGTAGTTATAGTAAAACACCCTGGATTTCTCACTTCATTTCTCTGTACCTGAGCTGTGAAGCACTATAGATTTTGGATTTTCCGGCTCCCCCTGCTGGAATGATTGTTCCAGTTTTTGAACAGTGGAGAGGAAAAGTCTTTTACGTGAATGTCTCTCCTGATGCCGGGGAACCAACATTAATGTGTCGATCGACATTGCGTGCTTGATCCTTTCTTTTAACTCAGTGCATAAACATCTCTGGGCTGAGGCAGTGTGTCCTGTGAGTATTGATTTGCAAACACTGGGCGACGAGGGGCCTCTATGTCATCTGCTCCCTCAACCCTCTCTGAGGCATAAATCTCATCTTTGAGCCGATGGGCACAACTCAAATTACCTGGGTATGTGTTGGCCAGGAGCATGCAGACACTTTGGAGTTTATGAATTTGTTTTCTTTAAAAGCTAAAGTCTCCATCTGTCACCTCCATTCCGACTGACTGTGCATGATCGGGAGTCTGGTACGACGCTTTTTGGGATGGACATCTTGATGTACGATAATCATCTCTTAAGGACATTTATGTTGCGCTTTTCTCTTTCAGAGGATAAAATATGAAGATGTCTTTCAATAAAGCAGGTGCCGCTGCTTCTTGCCAAATCCTGCCTTGGGTATTAAAAGCAGCCCACCTAATGACAAGACCCAGTGAGCAGCAGCAGCTCTGTCTGTGTGTGGGGTTGACAGAGCCAAAGAAAAAATTTTGCCAGAGAGGTGATTTGGTGATATTAAATGTCAAGATCTCAATGAATTACCCTCAGAGGTTTCATAAAATAGAAACACGGTCTTGTTTCTGTTGCTGCTGTGTCAAACAAAACATTTTTTTGTCTGCTTCTTTCCGGCGAAATTTAACCATTGGCTTTTGATTTTGGAATACATCCTAAGGAGGAATTAGAGGAGAAATCAACCTCCTAAATCAGGAGTTCCTGGGCCCTGGCCGGGGTGTATGAGATTTCCTGGGGCTTGAGGGCCGCCATTAGTTCGTTTCCTGTGGCCTGGCATTTATCTTTTTGGCGTGGTGAAGGGTAGATCGAGGTTGATTATAGACAGACACTATTAGCACGAACACAGCAGAGATTAACAGCACTGTAGCTTCCAGAGGAATCTATAAAGAGCAGGGCTAGCACTTCTGCTTGACTCTGCCCAGTGTAATCAGTGATATATAGGGGCCCACAGTGAGATGGTCTTGAAACTTGAATTAAAGAAAAGATTACCCTCTGAGAGTTGAATGAGTGAAATAATCGATGGTATTAGCCACCTGCAGAAATCGTGGTAAGAGACGGATTTTCCCCAAGGGTTAAGCGTGAAGAACAGAGGCTGGCATGATTGAAAGTGAAAGAAACTGAAGGCTAATCAGCGAGTTTGGTTCCAAGGGATGCACAGGTTAGCCGAGGGGGAGGGCGGAATAAACTTGGAGAACACGGAGTCCTGGGACAGACTTTGGCTGAGTGTGACTGAGGCTGGGAACGCCAGCAAGGGCTCTAGGGCATGAGAATCCCGGCCCTTAGAGGGTGTGGTCCCCCTATGCCCCACCCTCCTGCCTTATTTTCATTCCATACATACGTACTCAGCACTGCCCTGGACCGGCGGCTGTCCTAGGGGTAGCCGGGGTGCAGTGGGCGAGACCGAAAAGTCCCTGTGTTCATGGAAGCTGCATGACACTAAAACTTCACAAAGGTACAAGATGGTTTCAGAAAGTGATAAGCTCCGTGAAGAAAATGCAGAGGATGACCGGGGGGAGGAAGAGAAGACGTGAGGCAAATCACTCTCCAAGTTTCCCTTTGACGTGGGTGCCCGACACACAGCAGCAAGCCTTCATTCAACGTCAGCTATCATCATTCTTGTTCTTGCCGTTACAGGGTCCCTCCGACACACGGATGGGTGTCTCCTTAGCCACTGACATCTGTAAAGGGACAATGTCTTTGACTTATGCTTGGTTCCCACAGTGTCAATTAGAGTTCTCGATTTAGGGTATTAATCCATATTAGAATCTAATCTTGCCAGAAAATCATATTAAGGGGAAATGCATTCCATTTTAAACTATGAAAGCCTTTTAAAACAAGTCAATATAATGAAGGATTTAGTCATTTTGTAGGTGACGAAATCTTTTAGCTTAATTATAAGAGAATGAGCCAAACAGATTAGGAGAAAATGATTTCTCCATCATCTCCTTATCTCTCTAAGTTCCCGGTGAATTTTTTATTCTCCTTTATTAGGACCCATCACTTTATAGTCACCTGCTATTGAAGCCATAGCTTAAGATCAGATACATTAGAGTTTGTCCTTATAATAATAATTTATTAAACACACGTACACTTACTCAATTGTTTATATTTTCTCATTTAAATTTCAAACGAATGCTATGGAGTTGGTAGTTTTATTATCCCTATTTTATAGATGAGGAAACTGAGGCTCAGAGAAGATAGGTAACTTGCTAAAGCCACACAGATGGTAAGTGGCCAAGAGGGATTCAAGCATAGGTCTGTTTCACTTCAGAGACCGAGCTCTCAGCCACCATCCCATGGAGGACCCCACTTTGGAATCTGAGACCACCACAGGTTCCCGTGAATCCTTTATGTAACTTTAAGACAAATCACCAAAAGTGAGATGAAGCAACTAGCCCAAAGATCTTTCACTAAAGACTTTTAAGATGTATGAAGTCAACAATAAAATCTTATAGAAGTTAATTAAATGGATGTTAAAAATATTGTCTTCTTTTCCATGGCTTTCATCAAAAGGAAACGATCATACCTCCAATTTTCTACCTTCTCTTTCTTCTTCCCTTCCTTCCATAAATATCAAATATTAACAGCTGCTTAGGATGTAAAGCATTGGGGTCTTAAAAATTAATAATCCAAAGTCCCTGGTCTCAAGGAACTTACACTCTAGTGCACAAGACAAGCTATAAACTTGAATCCTCTATTAATTAGAGATAAGCATGGAGCTATAAATGAGTTTAGAACATATAAAGTAGAGAATGAGGGCTTGGATGGAACATGGAAGGCTTCCTGGAGGTGGTGGTTCTTGAGCTGTGTCTTGAAGGATTGGTAGTTGCTAATGGGGTGAAGGAAAGCATATAAGGAAAAGAGAAGAGTATGTGCAAAGGCATCAGGTGTGGTCTCTTTGTGGGGGACTTAAGCAGTTTGGAATAGGCACATGTGGGTAACTGGGGAAGCACTGTGGAGTTTAAGCAGGAGAGTGCCATTGTCAGATCTGTGTTCAGAAAGTCCTTTCTAGCAGCAGTAGGAAACATGGACTGGGAGGGGGAAGGGGAGGTTGGGAAGAGGCAGGAAGTGGGGATGGGGGGCAAGGGGAAGGTATGGGAGGTTGTTGCAATAGTCAAGGCAAGAGGTGATGAGGCCTGAGCCAGGGAAGAGGCAGAGGAGGAAGAGGAAGAGATAGACTAAGAGCTACTATCTCTCAGTGGTCAATTGCTGTGGGGTGAAGGAAAGGAGTGGTCTGGGTGACTCATGGTGTCTGGATTGAACAATTCAGTGGAAGGCGGTGGTGTTATAAAAATAATTTTTGTATAAAGCAAAGAAACTACAAAGACATTGGAAGAACGAAGTTATTATAGTCTCCTGACAGGTATATTGAAAGTTAGTGCCCATATAGCTCCTTAAGAAAGTATCTAAGGGGACCAGATATCTTCAGACATATGTGACCTTCAGGTCAAGGTTGTGCACTTTATTCATTTCTGAATTGCACATGCCCAGCACAGGGCTGATACTTGGGGTCCCAGTAACTCTGCACCAAAGGGATTCTGTTTTTCCCCACAAAGTGGTAGATTATGCCATGAAATTTTATACTGGAATAGTTTTACTGGTATCAGTGAGATATTCAATTAAGTATGAAAGTAGGAGCAACACTCACTCAAGTCCTGAGACCAGTTTTAACCAGATTTCTGGTCATCTTTTGGAAACTTCATGATTGCCTTGAGTCAGTTTTAAAAATGCAAACAAATCAGAAGCATCTTTTCTAAGTTTGAGCTCTAAAAAGGAGTAAAATAGCAAAGGTAGCAAACAAATTACTAAATAAATAAGTTCACTTCAAAGAGAACTCTTGTAGGGTGGGTGCAATGGCTCACGCATGTAATTCTAGTACTCTGGGAGGATCGCTTGAGCTCAGGAGTTTGAGATCAGTCTGAGCAAGAGTGAGATCTTGACTCTATAAAAAATAGAAAAATTAGCCAGGCATGGTGGCGTGCACCTATAGTCCTAGCTATTCGGGAGGCTGAGGCAGGAGGATCCCTTGAGCCCAGGAGTTTGAGGTTGCAGTGAGCTATGATGACGCCACCGCACTCTACCTGGGGCAACAGAGTGAGACTCTGTCTCAAAAGAAAAAGAGAACCCTTATTTATACAGACTTACATCAAGTACCTGTAATGAAGATATGTTTTTAAATGGAGTCTTGGGAACCCACCCTCAGATAAAAGGAATCCTTTATCCGCAGCAGGTCTGCCCTGAAAGAGATGCTGAGCCCAGGGTCCATGACCTCAGTGTGATATTTGTGTAGCAGGGCCACAGCCAGAAACACCAGCTTTGCAGATACCATCTTTACACAGAGCAGTGTTTTAGGGACCTGATCAAGTGAAACAGATTTAAATCCAACAGACTTTTACAGAGCACCTATTGTGCCCGGTCCCAATCTATCAGCTTCCATATGTACCATCTTTTCAAATTCCATGACAACAAACCAATCTGTAAGCACTTATGAAGCTTATAAAAGGCTCAATATTCAAACAGGATAGAGTCCACACCCCAGGTGAACATCTACCTTCTGTTCAAGTAGAGATTCGGGAGCAGTTGTAAGGAAAGATGTTGTTACCTCCAGACGTCTGTGTTTGGATGTTCCCTCCTTCGGTCTGGCTTAGTGGTTTTCAAACTTGAGTGTGTATAAAACTACTGACAAGGTCATACCCATACCACAGCACATTCTGTACTTAACAGGCAATTTAAGGGATTTTAAGGACAATTAGGACTATGTGTGATTTTCACATTACACACTGATTTTGGAGCCCAACCTCTGCCCAAGATGGGATGCTCTGTCATTCTAATTATACTGGGGAGTTAATTATATGATTACTTAAACTCACTCTATTTTTAAGAGAGTTGGAAGGCTAGGAGGCTTATAATGCTAAACTGCCTCTAACAATGGACTTTTAAACATAAAAACAAAAGAAAATTCAATTAAAAGGAGCAGAGAAATGAACAGAGCCAGGGGCAGACTTGCGAGGAAGCTGAGGCAGCCTGACGTTCGGGGCCCTGTTTGGCAGGACCCTTCCAAGGCGCCGCATTTAAGCTGCATTCTTAATTTTGTACATTTTTCCTTAACAAGGACGCTCCCCTTTCAAAAACGAGTATGCATTAAGCTCTGTAGACTCTGGATTTGCCTCTGCACACAGCAGTCACTGCTCTGGAGCCCTACATTTAGACCTGTGCTTCCAGGCACTGGGGGCAAAGTGGGATCCGTGACAACATACTACGTGCGGTGAAATGTCAGGAGGTAAATCAGAATGTCCAAAATACCAGTGTTCACTGCCCAACCAATTTACAGAGCCTGAGCTGACAGCTGGAGAAATTGGGCATCAATGTTAGGAAATGATACTATGTCACTGCCTTATTAGTTAATATCTAATTTACTTACAGCACCAGTAATTCAGTAGAGAAGCATTCATCAAGTGCCTGCTTTGTGACAAGCCCTGAGCTAGATCCTCAGGGAGATATAAAAGGCTGAAACTCAGATCCTTTTTTATTCTCTATTCAAAAGTTCTGGAAGAGGTGGATCCGTGTGTACTGAAAACATATCACTGGAACAACAGGGAAACACCTTCTAGAGGAACCCCCAAACTGGTGCTGGGGTCGGTCACAGACATGCTCTACTTTAGCGAGAGTGAGAAAGTGGAACGACCACTGGTTGGAAATCAAGGCACAGGGATGTTTGATCTCCTTTCCTCCCTCTCGTCCGTCCTTCCACAAATGTGGACTGGGCACGTCTTCTTTTTTAAATAGCAGATTTACTGAGATATATTTTACATAACATACAATTTACCTATTTGAAGGGTACAATTCGATAGTTTTTAGTGTAGGCACAGTGTTGTGTAAACATCACCCAATCAATGTAGAACATCTTCATTGCCCCTGCCTCCCCCCCCAAAAAAAACCCCCATGAAACCCCTCACCCATTAGAAGTCACTCCCTGTCTCCCCTCCCTTCCCCTAGGCAACTCCTAGTCTACTTTCTGTTCTGTAGATTTAAATCAATAGATTCTGCAGATTGACCTGTGTTTCCAAGCACCTGTTTTGTATCGGACCTAAGGCCACGAGCAGGGGCTGCAGCTACCAGTATCTTCTCTTCCTCTGAGAAGCTGTGCTATTACCTTGCAGGACACACCACCTGTCCTCCCTGGGCTTCAACCTTTTTCTCCTATAAATGAAAGGGACAGAATTCAGGCTCCCGTCTCCTTTAAAGACTTTACTTTAAAATTCAGTCCTAAAGAAAAGCATAAGGCAAATAGTGAATAGCTAAGGAAATAGGAACTTTTAAATGCTCTTATTAAGAACAGAGAATGTACAAATTTCCTAGAGGCCTATTTGATAATATGTATTAAAAAATATATATATACACCCTCAGACTGAGAAATTTCTCTTTAAGGATTATCCTTAGGCATTCATTAAGGATGGTTGCAAAGATATATGTGTGTAGATGATCATGACAATGTTGCTAATATTGAAAATTATGGAATAAATGTTTGACAGTAGAGGGTATGACCCCCAAATTGCCCCCACCGAGCCCCAGTTAAGAACCTCATTCCAGATGACATATTCTAAAGCTGTCCATGCTTTCTGCAGCCTTTGCATGACATTGACTCTGACTGAGTTCACTGTCTGCTAAACCCTACAAGCTATTTTTATTCCCAATACTGCCCTTTGATCTTGTAATCGTGCTATTGCTTTTAGGCTCAAGGGTAGGACCTGACATTTTACCCTCAACTATGAAGTATTGTGTTCATGGGACTCGATTTGAACTGCACTATGGAGAAATCCATGGTACTGCAGTGTTTTTGATGGTGGGATTATGCTGTATTATGTTTAATAATTCCAGCTTTTGTCCTTTGATTCCAGGCTTTTCCCACTCATTTTTGTCTTTACCATTAATATCCTACTCTCTTTCAGTTTATAAATAACTTCTATCTTGTCAGAGGGCTGACAGCCTGACACTGTTATCAACCTACCGTCAGACTTAGTTGTGATCATACAGAAGTGGCCTCATTAGGGGCTCTGCATGCCTGATCAGAGGAGGCTCTTTTTTGAACTTTGTGTGGAACCTACTAGAAATGCAATTTGGCACTTGAAAACAAATGATTATATTTGTGTAATTTTAAAGAGGGCAGAGTATAGACTTTCAAAAACAACATTATT
Source organism: Avahi laniger (assembly GCA_963575035.1). NCBI lineage: Eukaryota > Metazoa > Chordata > Mammalia > Primates > Indriidae > Avahi > Avahi laniger. The sequence continues at coordinate 26,644 of CAUYSK010010889.1, forward strand.
TCTGGCCACTCACTGATTCCATGTGGTAAAGCTGCTAAATCAAACCATAACATGTAGAGCAAGTGACATTCATTTCCACCCCACTTGTTCACCACTGAAGACATTTCAATGTTGCAGTGACCTCAGCCGACAAAGATTATCATGTAAACATTGCACATAGCCTGCCCTGCCCTCTCTAGTGTTTTTAAGGATTTAAACAAGCTTTCCTTGCTTTGCATTCAATAAAGGTAGAATAAATATTTACTTTAGATTTACCTATAAATGGAGGATTTCCTCCTAAAATAATAAACACATTAGTAAAATAAATTCCAAAAATATTTCTTAAATTCTGAAATAATTGTTCAAGCCAGTATTTTATCCTAAATAATTTTTAGAAGAATCTCTTTACTTGATAACAACTAATTTATTCTGTAGCTAATTTAATTACTTTGTAATTAGCTTACCAGAGCAGGAAAGAAGACAAAATAAATGTCTTTGTGATTGGTCCCTTGTAATGAAATAGATGAGTAAACACACACTTTTACTGGACCAGCCAAGGCAGGCCTTTGTGTGTGTGTGTGTGTGTATGTGTGTGTGTGTGTGTGCGCATGTGTGTGTGTGTATGTGTGTGTGTGCGTGTGTGTGTGTGTGTGTGTGTGTGTGTGTGTGTGAAGTAGGCCTAGATTCCCTCCAATTCTTTCCCACTGCCTTTTAGCATTCACCCAATTGAGGGTTTGCTGTGGGTGTTTCACCACCGAAATAATTTAGCCTTGAGTTTCGAGCTGACCCAGCAGCTGGCATCTGCCATTCGAGTTAGAGTCACTAATGAAGTTTAGTTTGCATTTACTGCTCAGGGAGCTGAAGGACGCTGGGGACTGTCAGATTCCTCAATCGCACGTCCACGGGTATATATTCATTAGGACCCACAGGAAGAGGACTCTGGAGCTTTAGCCAAACACCCTAGATATTAAATCTCACACGCCAGTGGGAAGGTCTAATGGGCATATTCTGCTTCACCGGCGAGGGATGGGTGGGAAGACAAACACTTAGGGAAGGTGAAGTTTGATCCTTAAGCAAAAGGGCCAGAGCTACCGGACCGGACCGTGCTGGGCACAGGGCGAGGAGCCTCGGAGGCAGCCGCAAGTGCAGGCTTATTTTCCAGAGTTATCCCAGTGGATCTGAAGAAGTTTCTAAAGAAAGTTGTTGCTTGGGCAAGCTGTGCAGCAATTCAGCTTCCCCAGGGGCTCAACAGGGGTCCTTTTGTAAACTGCTGCCTTTTAGAGGCACTGCTGAGAGTGTTACAGCCATTGAAGAGCCCCTGGGCTAAGCAGGAAACCCTGCAAGCCAATAATGGTCTCTGCTGTCAAAAGGCTCTGTGGGAATCCTCTGCAGGGAGCCTGTGGTGGGCACGGTCTCACAGAGGGGACAGTATAGATTGACACTGAGAGCAGAGTGGTAGTATTAAGCTGGCTGGATTCCCTAGCCGGCACTCCCTCGGGGCTTCTAGGCGATACCTGTGTTTTTGAAGATGAAGCCTCAGCTCTGCTTGCTTGAGGAAGACCAGGCAGAGCCTTGGAAGGCTGAACAATCAAGGAGACCCTCCTTCCCAAGCTTCCTGCATAGCGACTTTTTGAATGCAAGGTGACACTGAATGTGAGTTCACCTAATATGCACTTTAAGATCACGTAAAGTGAAACTAATTACCACCCTACTTATCTTTGGATGAAGCAGGGTTCACCATCCTCAAAAACTCTGCAGCACAGTGATGTTTATACACATGTGTATGTATTTTTACCACAGTTCTTCCTGGGCCTCACATGTTCACAGGCTGTCACTGATGAAGTTCAGAGTGTGATGTTTTTGAGACTGGGGTGGCATGGCAACGGGAGGGAGGCTGGGTCTTCTAAGGAGGCAGAACTGTCCTCAACCTGGGCACAACTTCCAGTCCCACCTGCTCTCCAGACACTGCATCCTCTGATGAGCAGCACCTCACTCCCCAGCCCTGTCTTTGTCCTTGGAGCACATGGCCTAGCCAGGTCTGTTTTTTGCCTCTCTTTGGTCAGGCGTGTGTGTGTGTCTTGGAGGAGGGGGTGTCTTAAGGGAAAATATTTGGATAACAGTCTGAAAAGGACTCATTGGCGCCCTTTCTGCTCAAATTTGCCTTCTGTGCCCCCATAAGACACCGACCCAGCCCAAGGCATATTACCAGAGCGGCCTCAGGAGTCCTTTCCTTCCTGCTTCTCTTTCCATATTTAGGGACAGGCAAACAGACGTCTACTTCTGTGCACAATAAAGTCCTTAAAATGTTGAACCTGAAACTGACTTACCTTATTCATTATTCAACACATATTTATGAGCCTTCTATTATGCGCAAGGTACTGTGGATACAGCAGTGAATAAGAGAGACCTGCTTGTAGCAGGGTCCCAGGTAGGAGAAGACTCCATTTTCAGTAACCTTTAAAAAATATATACTCCCTAATGATACCTTGTCTTTTACCTACAATTTGCTACTATGATCTTCAGCATTTCACACGTATTCTTTAATTTTGTTGTTTTCCTTCAGACTTGAATACATGGTTGACCGGCTTGAGTTCGATGACCATCCACGGCTAATGTTATTCTGTTTTCAGCATGCTTCATAATTTTCTTATTTTTTAAAAAAGTTTTAATATACTTGAGAAAATAAAGAAAATTTCTTTTGGAATTTTCTTTATTTTCTCAAGTATATTATGAGTTTATAAGAGCTATGCTTCTGATTACTTTTGTTCTTTCGGTTTACCACTCTTTCCACTAAACCAATAAAGGCAAAGTACAATAAAATCCTCAAATAATCATACAAACACTGCTGTACAAACTGCATGGCTGGCTGGCATTTGGTGTTTGAAAGGCAGTATAGAGGAGTCAATGTTTAATGTATGGAAGTAAAGATTATTTGAAAGTTGACTATGCGAAAATACAGGGCGGCTTGGCTCTCTTCAATGTCTCGGTCTGACCGTTACAGCTTTCGTAATCGGTGTAATTTTGGCAAAAACTAGATTTCCAGTTGTTTCAAGTCACAGATGTGTTCTTTTCTTGGCTGTTCTAAAAATATGTACAGGCTGTTTTCTTAAGTTTTAAATCAGACTTCTCTTGATAGATTTTTGCTTTGATTTGGAATCTTTTGGCTCAGGGTTGTATGTATGAGTGAACTGGATGCTAACTTACTCTGGAAGAAACTTTCTGGAGCCAGAAAGTCACGAAGCCCTTGCAATCTGTTCCCATCCATTCATTATTTCACAGCGTGTGGTCAGTCCTGAAAGTTCATGAAAGACAAAATGTGCCGACTGTTTTAAGTATGTGGGGAAAGGACATTTAAGGAGTTCTAATTCAGGGGAGGTGGGCGTGGGAAGATCTGTGGGAGAGGCAGAAAGCTCAGGTATGAGGTTATAAATTAAGGAGAAGATTTAAACAGTCAACACACTGTCCCTTGTATATAGATGTGACCTATAAGCTCTTCCCAGGGAGAGACTGGTTCTTCTTCTTCCAAATTCTCTCTTCAGGGGCCAATTGGTACAGAGGTTGGATTCCCAGCCCCAGAGGACCCTGGGAGGGGAAGATGAACAAAATCCTCTAGGGAAGAAAGCTAAGACTTGAGAGGGCACATAAAAAGACAGAAGAGGCTGGGGGCAGTGGCTCACACCTGTAATCCTAGCACTCTGGGAGGATGAGGCGGGAGGATCGCTTGTGGCCAGGAGTTCGAGACCAGCCTGAGCAAGAGTGAGATCTGGTCTCTACAGAAAATAGAAAAGTTAGCTGGGCATGGTGGTGCACACCTGGAGCCCCAGCTACTCAGGAGGCTGAGGCAGGAATTGAAGTTGCAGTGAGCTATGATGATATCATTGCATTTTAACCTGGGTCACAGAGTGAGACCCTGTCTCAAAAAAAAAAAAAAAAAAAAAAAAAAGAAGATAGATGTGGGGGAAGTGGCCTGGACTAGTGGAAAGAACAAAAGCTTAGGAGCCAGCAGGCCTGCGTTCAAACCCCAGCTGTGCCACCTGGACTCTGATTTTGGCCAAGTGCTTATCTGCTCTGAGCTCAGGTGTTTCTCTTCATCTGTCAAATGGGATGATCGGAGCACCTACCTCACATGGGGGTTATAGGATTAAGCAAAATAATGTACATCAAACGCCCAACACAGTGCTGCATGCTTTGCAGGTATTTGGTAAGTCAGAGTTAGCAATAATAATGATACTAAAGCCCATGGAGGCTAGATTAAAAAATAAGTGCTGATGGCCAATAAACATGAAATATCCAACCTCATGACAAGTCAGGGGATATAAATTAGAGTAATACCTTTGTCTACAAGATGGACAAAAATTAAAAGAGGGGACTCTCCAGTGCTGGGGAGGGAAAAGGAAAATGGGCACTCTTGCCTATTGTTGGAGTGCGGGTGCTTGTTACATATTTGGGAAGTGATCCGGTGATATCCATACTCTTTGACTCAAAAATCCCACTTTTGGGAATCTATTAGAAATAAATAATAACAAATAGGTAAACATATATATGTACATATTTATGGACATTCACCACCCAACTGTTTATAACAGCCACAGCACAATAATTGAAAACAACCCAAATGTCCATCGGCAGGAGGATGTTGGATAAACTACGGACCTTCCATTTACTGGAATACTAATCAGCCATTAAAAATAATGAGGTGGAGCTGTTTGGAAAAGTGCCCAGAATATATTGAGTAAAATAAGAAAGTGTGGGGACTAGTAAGGATAACATTATTCTTTTCTGTAAAAAAAAAAAATCTGGATACACAGACCGATAAATAGCTTCATCTACATAAATCTACTGAAAAGTTGGGAATGACACACGCCAACCTGTTAAGAGTGGTCACCACCTTTGGGCTTTAGAAGCTGGGATGAGGAAGGAGTGACACTCATTTTCTTCTTTATACAGTAAGCGGTAGAATTGTACGTGCTTTTTTCTTTTTTCTTTTTCAGCATTATCTAAACAATACGTAAGAAAGGAAAGAAACAAAGAAGGAAGGAGGAAGGAAGGAAGAGAGGAAGGAGGAAGGGAGGAAAAAGAAGGAGGGAAGATGGGCCAATACGGGACAGCAAGAGCTGCCTCTATCCCAGCACAGTGTGGAACTCATGGTATGCAGTAGGTGCTTAGTAAATATTGAGTTGAAATAGTGATTAATTATTGCTCAATGAGTAGAGCAATATTAAAAAAGATTATCAGCTTATTTTCTTTTAAAAAATGGCCATAACCTGGCAGCCACTGTGAGAGGCCAGCGCTCAGGCCCCGGGGGGTGAGGAAGGACCGAGCCCTGGACAGCCTGTTCCGTGCCCTGCCGAGGAGGTTCACACAGGGTTTCACCACAGGGCGGACCTGGGCCCCTCTGGGTTCAGATGTTGGAGCTGACCGGAAAAGCCCAGTTGTGAAATCGTCCTTAGAGTTGAAAGTGCCAAAGCCAAATGCTGCCCAGTGCCTGTCAAAGCTAAGCAATTGCAACACGCACATGATTATACAAACTCAAGAGAAAACGAATGCTCTTCTTCCTAGGAGTTATCAAAAGAGGAGTTTCCAGCTTACGAAATAAAGGTAGCACCAAGTGACTTTACCTGATTTTTTTTTTTGCCAGCTAACTGTCCGTTTTTCTAACTTCATGAATGCCAGTTTTGAAATGATGCGGTTTAATAAAGGTTCAGTCCTCCCTTGAGGGATTTCACAAAGCATTCCAGGCTCCAAGACTCAGAGTCTAAGTGTAAATCGGCTTCTAAACAAACTTTAACATCGAAGTCAATCTGTTTCCCCCTTTATTAAGTTTATTTGGATGAGTACATTTTGGACACTTGAGAAAATGTTTTCCCTTAGTTAGAAGGACACGACAAACTGTGCTGGGAATAATCAGGAAAGAAGTTGTCAGTGGGAGGACAACAGGGACGTGAGGTGGGGACAGAGCTGAGGAAGGGTGTTTGCAAGGCGGCCTTGGGAGGGGCACAGAGAGCTGTTCCAGAGGACACCCCGTCTGGGAGAGAAGCTCCGTGTCTGCGGGGAAGGAGCCGAGGTTTCCGCAGAGGGGCCCAGGCAGCTGGGTGGGAAGCCTGTGGCTGTACACGCGGCTCTGGCATGAAGCCCAGTGGGCAGTGCCCAGTCGGCAGAACTCTGAGTAGGAGAAAAAGAGATGGAATTGCTCATGTGTGGGCCCCGCAGGGCAGCCCTGCTGTGGAGAGGGGTTGGGTATCAGGGAGGGGAGATGATGAATCCAAGAAAAGAACATGTTTCTTTTACTTTTTTGTCAATGTCACTTGAGTATGAGAAAAGAATACGTTTGATCCTCGATTTACTTTACCCATTTTAACATTGTTTTGAGCTCTGTATTTAATACTGACTTAAAGCATTTTCAGAGCATCAGCAGACTGCAGTGGGTCTCTGCAATCAGTCGCTTTTGGGACGTTCAGTGAGTTTCTAAATTCTCACCATCGTAGCCATCCGTGCAGTGAGCCTCTCTGTGCGCTCTGTGCTCCCTGTATTGAGGACAATTTCCCAAGAATAGATTCGGAGAAGTGGAACAATTGGGTCAAAGGATAGGAACGTTTTTATGTGTCTTAATACACAGCAGAAAGCCAAATTTCTTTCCAAAAGGTTGGTTGAACCCAATCACTTTTATTTCAAACAATATTTTATGGGTGATTACACAGGGCTTTTAATGAGATGTTTGGCTAAGAAATGATGGTGCAAAAGCTGACATTTTTTCTCCGCTAATCATAGCTTTTCTATCCACTCTCTCATTTAATCCTTACAACAGCCCTTTGCGACAGACGTTATTATCCCCATTTTATAGATGACAGGGCAGGCTCAGAGAGATTAAGGACTTTGCCAAGGTCACATGAGTAGCTGAGTGGCAGAGTCACTATTACAACTCAGGCCTGACTTGCAAGCTCGGAGCCCTGCTGCCTCCAATAGTTTCAACATAGACCAAGGAACAGTGATACACCTGCCATACGTTCTCGGTACCAAAGAGCTATGAAGCTATGAGCCAATTGTTTCCAGATGACATCGCTGGTGAGAAAGTTTATTTTCAGAGAAGTACATTTTATTACAGAGTGAAATGACTTGATTATTTATTATCACTTTCTGTCTATTTCTATTATAGCGCAACTACCTTAATGCAGACCCTTAGCACCTGCAAATTGTTGTCTTCCTGCAACCTCTCCATTGCACAGGGTGGGACAGCCAGGATAGTTCTGAACTGGGTCCTGGACTCGTCTTCTGAAAATATGGCATTTGGCCACGTTATCCCCATGTTTATAAGCATCTTAAAACCTTCACTGGCTTGCACTGTCAATAGAATCAAATACAAATATTGGCGTTGAAAGTCTTTTAGGATCCCAAACCAACTGCTCCACTGAAATTCCTATCTGTGCAGTAGGATGGCAGGGTTGACTGGAGTAAAATATCCTATCCAACGGTGGCTAAAGAGGAAAAAACCCAATAAGGTGGGCTAACGCAATAAGAGGCTGTATCATCTGGCTAGCTGTTTGGCTAGCTGTTTGGCTATAGAGTTAGAAGGTTTGGGTAACATCTCAAGACTCAATTTCCTCATCTGCAAAATGGGGATAAGAGCAATATCACTTCACAGGGTTCCTTTGAGAAGTAAAGGAGGTAGAATCTTTAAAGTTATGGGTTAATGTTAGCTTTACTTCTGTAGGCTTAAGTGGGAATTGAGAAATAAACTTCTGAGGTTAAAAATTAGAATCAAGTTCTCAGGGCCTGAGCAGGGCTGAAAATGGGAATTGTAGTCAAGATTATGAGTCAAGCTGAGCCAGGATGGCTAAGAGTGGGTCCAGAGCTAGCAGGAGCTCTGTTGTTGGACAAAGAACACAGCAACCTTGGAGGAACTGCTTGTAGCAGGTGGCATGGGTGTGTTGGGCTTGGTTAGAGGTACAGAGTCAGAGAAAACATCATTTGCAATTTCCCACTACATCAATGCACACCCACCTCTGCCCCCAGTGTCACCTGAACACCCCAATCCCTATCCTGTCCACCCAACCCTACATAACTTATCTTCCCTGGAATGTCCTCTCCCTGCCAATCCAACCTATCTGCCCCACAAGACCAGAAACAAATCTCGTTTATTCCATGCAGACTCTCTTGAACCGCATTCTTCCCTTCTTGTCCCCTGCCCCCAGTTAGAGCTGAGCCCTCTCTTGTTCATACTGTTCTGGCAATTATTCTTTTCACAATTCACTTGGCAATTAATCACACAGTGTCTTGTGATGCATTTACTGTTGTTGGCTTGAGCAGATAAAAATATCTTCTATGCCTGTTTAACTTGTCATGTGTGTCTGGCTTGTTTTTCTGAAAGAGGAGTCCAAAGGACAGGCCAGGAATCACTAATGAGGGAGAACTCCTTTCAGAAATAAATAAATAAATAATAATCATCATCATAATCAGGCCCATATGGTTTTCAAATTCATTTTGCATGTACTATTTCATCTGATCCTCACACAACTTGGGGAGATGCATATTATTATTATTAATACTACGATTTTCTCTGTAGCTAAATAATCTTTGCTGACTATAAGATCAAATGTAAAATCTGGCATTGAAAGGTCCCCCATCTTCCTCTCATTTTGTTAGATCAGTTGGACTGACATAAAAGTAAGAACTCCTCGCAATGTTCTGGTCGGTTCTAATCTATGGAAGCGTCCAGTGGGATGAGAAAGGTTGTCATTCATCCTGGGTCCAGAGGTAGATCAGTGGAAACTTCAAAACCATCACAAAGACAGAGGCAGACTGGGGAGGCCCAAGAACGATCCATTCACCTGGGCCAGGCCCTGGGCTTGCCCAAGGCCCTGTTTTGAAGGGATTGATCGTTAACCCCAACTTTACTCTGCAGCGATGCCTGTATGCTGTTTGGGGTAGCCGTGCATACACTTTATCTGTTTGGTGAACTGTATATAATTCATTCTGCCATGTAGGTTCAGGTTTTAACTAACACTTTCTCTGAACCAAGCCCTTGGTCTGTTCCCATTGTTCTTTTGGGGAAAGTGGTTGCAAGATTCCATAGATGACTTCTGAGAGCAGCCAAGTATGCATGAGAAAGGCTCTTTAGGAGAAAAGGGTGCAGGGCACAGTCAAGGCTGGTAGTGAGGGAGAGAAAACAGTTCATACAGATAGATCTTGGACGGTAGGGGGTAGAGTATAAGCTATGGGCAAAATCTGCAAACTAAACTCTGCAGCCAACAGCAATGAACCATGGTTAAAATATTTAATGAAAATGATTGGTTTTGCTGATGAGAGGTGATCATTACAGGTAAGCCCTGTGATAAGAAGAATGTGCTACGTTTGTTTGGTGGAAATAATTTAGCAAAAGCGTGTCCTCTGCATTGGCATTACTCTTGTATCTAAGCAGAAATGCCTCGTGGCTAAGAGAGATGCACAGGAGATTTGTGTGGCTGTTCAAGGGTTATCTTTCTCACACATGGAAGCTGGGTATGAATGGGGGGCAGAGTGGGCTGATGAGAAGTTTGGGCTCTCCAATGTGCACCCTTCTGTAGACTTTAAGCATCTGAAGCTCTTGCCTTCATAGGTTCCGTGGCCTCTGAGTGCTTCAGGGCGAAAGCTCTCTCCACAGATGACAAGATTGTAACTCCACGCTGCAGTGACCAGAGATCACAGGGACCCCAGAGGCCGGCCGGGCAAACAGGCCTATTGTTTTCATATCTTGCCTACCTGGCTCCCAGGAATTCCTGAGTGGGGAATGGTCTTGGGGTGAGGGAAGGGCCAGGAGTCCAGGGCTGGGTGTGTCATGTTGAAAGAATCACAGTCATTATGGGAAAGCCAAGTCAGAGCCAGGGAAGACAAAGGAATGGGTTGAAACAGCTGTGGTTTGTGCCATGACGGTCTTAATACACTCGTACTCACAAGGTGACATTCACTTTCTCTGCCTGGCTGGTGACAGCTCTCACCTTCTCTACCTGGCTGGCCTTCTGAGAGGAAGAAATGTCCCACTTAGCCTCACTCTCATCCCCCTTCAACCATTTGAAGCTTCGAAGGTAATAGCAATTAATGATGATTGTAACAGTTATGAGTCATTAATCCATCAATTAATAAATTAATCTCTCGTCTCATTCCACAAAGGATCTGAGGCAGGAGTTATTAGTAAGATTTATCATGGTAACCGAGAGAAAATGACGGTAGCATTGCAGGGAGCCAAACGGTAATTGCAATCATGACTGTAATAGCTGTAAGTTAGTAGATCGATGCCAAGTGCAATGACTATTTGGAGAAAGAATTTATGTTGATAGATCAATGAGGAAAGAGACTTAGAAGAGGGAATCTGTAAGTGAGCAGAGATTACATAGATGGAAGGTTGCCAGGGACTAAGGCTGGTTGAAATGATTGTGAAATGAAATTATTATTTGGTTGAGGGTGTGAGTTCTGGGCAGTGGGCTGGGTGCTTTACTTAGTGCTATCTCATCTAACCCACATATCAGCCTGCGCAACCCGTTTACAGATGGGGAAACTGAGGCACCTCCACAGTTGCAAATCCATCAAATCACCTTTGCAACTGCAAAAAACTTTTTCTCACCATGTTGTTTTCTTTTCCTTTGGATCTAATTTACCTCAGGGTCCCAGCTATAAGGTTTAACTGGTGCTCTCTCCCACCTTCTTGCGGAAGGCAGGGACACCAAGTTGTAGGACAGATTGCGAGCGAGAACTCATGTGGCAACACCAGGGGGCGCTAGCTATGTCATATGTGTAGCATTTCATCTTCCACAAGGGCTGTTTACGTTTATTACTGTATTTGATCCATATAATGAACTGTGAGAGGCGAATATTACTATCATCCTATTTTATAGATACCATCCTGATGATCGGGGTGTTAAAATGACTTTCCAAGTTCCCAGAACCAGTGAGTGGCAGAGCTGAAAGAGTGGGAAGAGCATATGCTTGGGAGTCAGATCTCAATTTAAATCCCAACTCCAAACTTGCTAGCTGTGTGACCTTGGACACTTTACTTACCCTCTCTGAGCCAAAGTTTCCCCATCTGTAAATAGAGATAATAATCCGCAGCTCATAGGGCTGTCATAGACATTAAACATCTCACCTGGAACTTAACAGATGGTAGGTACCTAATAAATGTTCATTCCTTTCTCCCTCTTTTTCAACTCTAATGTTAGCGGGCTAAGACAGAACAAATGCTAGCTCTGATACTCAGAATAATAGGGGAGAAAACTTACTGGCTCTAATTAGATCTTGAAAACATTTCAACAATGGTGGCATATTAACCAGACGTCGTGTCTGCTAGCAATACTTACAGTTCAAGTGAGATTTTGTATAGTAAAGGGTCTATACCTTTAATTGCACAGAGAGTTGTGTTCCATGAACATTGCTAAGCAGAAGAGGGGAGGAAATGGCTCTTCTTTGGCTTCTTCTGCAAGGAACACTGAGACGATCTAATTAGCATGCCTGGTGTCTCCAAAATTGAATTCAACCTAAGAGTATGCTATTAAAGGATCCCACATTAGACAGGAAAGTAATTTGAAATGACTGAGCTATCTGCACAAACACCTTAATGTTACTCTAATGGGCCCAGAAAAAGGATGACATCAAATACAGTTAAAAGGAATTTAAGTTTAATTGCTGCCTAATAAAATTATTAGTACATTTTCCTAACCATAAAGCCATTTCACAGTCATGGATAAGATTGTGCTATCTGATAAATGATCAAGCGTAATTTGCTGCCATAGGTCCTTATTTACTTTGTTATATTCTTCCCTTCCAGAAACATTCGCTTGGATGCATGTTAACTGCTGGTCTCTCGACACCTGAGCTGGCTTGGCATGGTGGCCCTTGCTAAGAGGAGCCAATGGACACAAAGTCTCCCTGTCCACTTGGCATCTGAAATGACACCCTTCGTGGTGGAGGCTGGATTCCCTTCTAGTTTTCAGTTTGCACTGGAGTGTGTTGATCTGGCAGGGTCACTGCTGGTCTAGAAGATGCCCTTGTGAAAATTAGAAAAAGGAGCTTTTTATGGATGGTCAAATTAGAAAAAGGCATTCTTTTGGGGGCCACCAGCTTGATAAACAGAATGGGGACTGGGATATCAGCTCCCTTTTGCCTCTTAAGCTTGGTGCTCGTGTGCAGTATGCAAACGGCACAACTTATACGGTGGTTCCAAAAAACGAGGTCCCTGTCACCACAGGTGACTGAAGCAGAGGTGGGGTGACTGCTGGGAATGTGATGGAAGGGGCTTCTCCTTGGATGAGGAAATGGACTGACAGGTGTTTGTCCATTTTACATAATGGCTGACAGATATGAGTGCTGCTCTTGGGCAAAGATGCGATGGCCAGAATTAGGATTTAGGCTTCTGACTCTGAAACCCTTACTCATTTAGCCTTGCTGGGTTGTCTTCTACGGCTCCCCATGGGATGATTTAGGCTTAAAAGCATGTTAACCTCCTTCATACATGCCTTTTCAAATGTGATTTTAAAAGATCAGGGGACTTGGAAGGTGAAAGAATAACTATCAAAAATGATAGTGTATGGAAATACAGAGTCTCAGGGAGAGATATCAAGGGGTATATATCAGAGAGTTTAAGAGTGCTAGAGGCCGGGTGTGGTGGCTCATGCCTGTAATCCTAACACTCTGGGAGGCTGAGGTGGGAGGATCGCTTGAGGGCAGGAATTCGATACCAGCCTGAGCAAGAGCTCCATCCTATCCATTTCTAAAAAAGAAAAGATAAAAATTAGCTTGGCGTGGTGGTGCGCTCCTGCAGTCCCAGCTACTTGGGAGGCTGGGGCAGGAGGATCGCTTGAGCCCAGGAGTTGGAGGCTGCAGTGAGCTATGATGAATCCACTGAATTCCAGCTCAGGCGACAGAGCGAGACCCTTGTCTCAAAAAAAAGAGGTGCCAGAGACCCCTCTCCATTTGGGAGACATAGGAGAGCAAGTGTGAGAGTCAGAGAACGGAGGTGTGTCTAGAACTTCCTGGAGACTCCCGGCAATTTATAAGTCACCAGTTTTTAAGCTGTCACGGTTGGCTCATGGATAGAGCCATCACATTTCCCAAGCACCCCTTGACAATTCTAATTTTAGCCTGTTCAACACTTCCATTCAAAAGTAACTTAAAAATGCATATCTAAATTTGATTTCATTTAAAACAATCTTCATGAGCGTTATCATTATTAAAAAAAAAAAAAACCTACAGACGAGGGAAAAAAATCTTTTGTCAGACCAGAAGTGTCATTTTAGCAAATACAATAGGAGTCAAGAGAGGGGAAGAGAATTAAAATGTACGGAATAGACTCTGTGCTAACAGGTCTTGTTGCTCTTCTCACTGTCGAGATTAGAACACCGAGGTCAGAGCCCAGCGAGCTGGGGTCAGGCAGCTTGTACGAGAAGGGGAGGCTTTGATCCCCGGTTTGTGGGACCACGTTGCCCTCGGGGCTTTTCCCACTTTACACTTATACCCAGGAACAATCACTCATGTTCCAAACTTTCTCATTTTCTTCATCCTGCCAACCCCTTGAGGTCCTATTCATTGCTAAGCTCTCTACTTGACTTGCCATAAAACTTTTACAGAGGAGAAAGTTATAGGTTATTGGCTGGAAAGGTGGTTGGAGAACATAGATGGACCCTGCCCACCGCCCAACTTCCTGCCATCAGCAGAGGAATCCGTTGTCAGAAAGGGCTCCCAGATGTTAAACGCTGAGCTCCAAAAAGACTAAACTATAGAGGTGGAAATGACACATATTTCATCCTTTGTAGCGGGAAAGCCATCTGGTGCAGCTTTCTTCCCCAGGAGCGAGTGGCCTTTATACTCAGTTGTGTAAGGAATCTAGTCGAGAATTTTCTCAGATCTACAGCAATCTTTTTCCTTCTGGAGTTCACATCTATAGGAGAGGTCCTGACCCCAGTGACTTCCGGCTGAGAGCTACCTGAGCCACAGCGCGGGGCCGTGTTAAGTTCTGACAACTAACTGGTGCCTTGTCCAGGGCACATGGCCAAGGGGAGTGGACCAACCGAGGGAAGGCTTATTTCACCAGGAAAGCTCATCGCCTGGCTCATATCTAAAGAAAATGTATTCATTCATTCAAAACATTTAATTAAACCCTCATGTGCACCAGGGGCAGGGGGTGAAAATCAAGAAATCAAAGACCATCAGGACGCATGTCCTTTCTGTCTTTGAGGAGTTCACAGGGTAGTGGGGGTGAGAAGGCAAACATATCCAGCTCACTTGCTCATTCATTCAGTAATGAGCGCTCACCATGTGTCGGCTCCTGGACTTACAAAGATAAAGAAGACAGAGTCCCTGCGCTCAGGGACCTCTCACTGTATTAGGGCAGACAGATCATAATCACGTGAAGCGTAACAGACGTCAGGTTGGAGTTAAAACCGGGGCGCTGCGGGAGCACAGAGGGGCAGCACCGACATTAGGCAGGTGATCAGGGAGGACTTCTTGGTGGAGACGATGTGTTAGGATCTGGAGGTGGTGGCCAGATGACACGAGTAGGAGGGCGGGCGCTGCACGTGGAAGGAAGTGCAGGAGCAATGACAAAAGAGAGGCCGGCGTGAGTGTGGAGCATCTGCGGAGGAAACTCCAGGGGCAGTGGGTAGGGAGGTGGGGGAGATGGACGCAGAGTGGAAGGGCTGGGTTACAAAGGGTTTTGTGTATTTCACTGACTCGTTTAAAGTTTATCTTGGACTCTCTGAGGCACCATCGAGAGATTTTAGGTAAGGGAGGTAGGGAGACCATCTCATTCTGGTTTGCCCAGGACTGTCCTGATTTTAAAACTGAAAGTCCTACATCCTGGGAACCCCCAACCGTCCTGGGCACACTGGATGGCGGGTCACCTGCAGCGGAGGGGCAGGGAAGATCACTGTGGATACCTCAAGGAACAGGCAATGGAGGGGGAGGATGGGAGGGCACGGAGCTTAGAGTCCATTGCATTCATTCAGGCAAAGGATGAAGAAACTGTGTGTGAATGAAGGCAGTCAGCAGTGAGGACCAAGAGAGAGGGAAAGGATCTGAAACAGGAAGCAGAGACAAATACATTTAATCGCCTTTTTACTGGGGAAGGAGAAGGAGAAAAGGACAGAGTCTAATTTAAATTCCTGTTTTCTGGCTTGCTTATCAATTAGCATCATAAAGGAGATTTTTTAAAAAGTGCTATTGTTGGAGGTGCAGAAGAGGCAAGTAGACTTATGACCTATCACACCCCTCCTATGACCAGGTGTCAACCGGGGTGCTTTATATAAAGTATCTCATTTAATCTGCATAAAAATGATGACATGGGAGAATGTTAATTCTCCTCCATTGTAGATGAGGAAACTGGGGTTCACAGAGCCTAAGTAACTCACTCAAGGTCACATAGCACTGGCATTCCCAGTCAGCTAGCCTCATCCAAGGCCTTCTGCTCTTTCAGTCTCCACCCCCTTCCCTCCACTCCAGGGCAGGGCAGAGGAAACGGCAGCTGAGCTGGTCTTTGCTGGTAGATGCCATTTATCCAAATGGAAAAGGGGAGAGAAGGGAACAGCATGTGCAGCTTACAAGGACATACATGGGTATGGAGTGTTCAGGAAAACCCTAAGAATGTCTTTTGCTCTGTCTGCCTGGAACAATAAATAAATACATATGCACGTCAAGAGTTCATTATTCTTGACCCTTTGATGTAGCACATCTATAATGATGGTGAAATGCTGTGTCATATCTTAACTTGCTCAATGAATTTTAATTGCCCAAGTAAGATAAACAAAAATAAACTGAATAATGCTTTCTTCATGGTTTCCAATCTGTTTGCAAATCCCAATGGCTTGCCAGTATTTCCCAACACAGAGCTGACTGAGTCATGGTGCAATAAATGGAAAAAAGGAGATCAGTGCAAGTAGAGACCACCACACCCTGAATTTTGTTTTCCTTTCACGAGTTCTTTTGTTTAAGGACAACGAACTGGTGCAAAAGTGCTGCACTCCTGTAGCTGTAATTAAAATGGAAGTGGCTTCCTTCTTCCTCAGTGATTTAAGTCGTTGAAATTAATCATCATTGGGCCAGTCTACCAGGCTGCCACGGTCTCAATAGGAAATGTATCTCAAGGTGTCTGCTGCAGTAGCTGCAATTAAAATCTATTGAGCGATGGAATAAAATGAATCAGACACTTGCCACAATAGCAGAGGCGCTGGGTAAATGAGGGAAGTGTAATTAACAGATAACTTAAAATGGGGCTGGGGGCTTCCTGTAGATTGACGCTTTATGGCTTTGTACGGGAACCATCTGATGGTGAAAAATTACTTTACCAACTCTAGCCATGATTTATTTAGGCATTTATTGTATTTATTACTGACTGCTTGTGTATGATGGTTCAGTCTCAGAAATATCTATTCTCATTTCCTTGTAGGGTATGTAACTATTTAATCCTAGGAATTAAAAAGAAAAAAAGCAGGCTGATTTCATTTGTTTTCCCATCCATGGAGTGGGGATGGGGATTGGTTGTCAATGGAGACTAAGTTTGAGTAGGATTTTGTGTTGTTTCTCATTTCTAAACACTCATTTAATTGAAGAATTGTGTATAGAATACAATAATCTATGAGAGCAAATGACTCTTCCCCAGTCACTTGAGACCAAAACGTGTGTGTGTGTGTGTGTGTCTGTGTGTGTGTGTGTGTTTTAAGACAACGTAGTAAAGAAAAAATGTCAGAGAATCTTGGATTTAAATATACTTCATGTGACAAGTACCTTCATGTGAAAGTGAATAAGAAACAAGTCTCTCGATCTCTGAGATACTTTTAGAATTCTTATCTATGCCAGTTAGAATTAAGTTTGACTGCATATAACCTAGAAACCCCAAATATCATAGCTTAAAATAAGAATTAAATTTTATTTTTCTCATATGTCAAAAAGTTTGTAAGTGGATAGTCCAGGGGACAAAGAGGGGTATGGTCCCTCCAGTCAAGGACTTTCTGGAACTAGCACACATTATTTTTCTCATATCTCATTGGTTAGAACTTAGTTTCATGGCTATGGCTAACTCAAGTGAAGCCGGGAAATGGAGTTTTTATTCTGGGTGGACATGTGTCCAGCTGACAATTGGCATCATATTAAAAGGAGTGGGAGAATTGATATTGGGATACACACTAGGTGCACTTGATAATGGAAACTTAAACTTATCCATGGATTTTCTCTAAGTTTCTGTCATTTCAGCACAGCTGGTAAGTCCTTCCTGGTATAAGTTATTTGAATGAACAAATCTGTTTTCAGAGTTAATAGTTAACAGTGGCCTAAGTTGTAGCTTTTCTGCCTTGTTCACTCAACCTCATTTGTGCCAGGTAAAATACTGGACATCTTAATAGTTTTTCCAGAAGTCATGATACTTAGCCCTAAAAGGTGACCATCAGGTAATGCCCAGAGCGGCCATTACTTCTATTGTGAGAAGGGAGCAGAATTCTTGGAAGACAGATGCTTCCCAGCTTTAGAGCATAAGCCCCTGCTGCAAATAAGGGCACATCTGTGCTGGGAAAAGGATCCTTTATGGGTGTGGGGGTAACCAGGGCTGAAGGGGGAGAGAGGATCGGGGAGCCCCTTTCTCGGGAATCAGTATGGAGGGCAGCAGTCCGAGGGAGCATCTGGTTCTCATCACGTCATGGGCACAAAGAATGGTAGCTCAGGAGCCAGAATTCAAAAATGTAAGTTTCTGGAATCTTTGTCATTTTTCTGCATGTATTTGTCTCTTTCCCTGTGTCTCCACAGTAATGACGCTAAAATCCTTAAATCATAAGGAGCTCACAAGAATATCCTCAAAGTCAATGAAAGAGGGAGTGTGGGTGCCTGAACCCAGACCTTTGCCAGGTTTTGGGGGAGAATTTGGAGGACCAGAGGGAAATCATCAGTTCTGGAAAGAAAGGAAAGTGGGCTGAGTTTCAGGAGGCTGGCTGGAGAGAAACAAGGAGAATGGCGGTGTGGGGCACTGACCCCAGCCTGAGAGGCATGCGGCAGGCTGCGACATAGCCCACCACCAGCCCCCAAGTTCCACGACAAGGGATGCAGGTAGCGTGCGGTAAACAGGTGGGCTGCAGATTCCGATGTCCTGGACTGGAATTCTGTGCCTACCATTACCATCTGTCAGCCTGTGGGGAGGTCACCTCACTCTTCTGAGCCTGAGTTTCAAGTACAAAACGAGGATAATAATAGCCCTACTTCACAGGGTTCGCAAGATTCACTTAAATGATTCATGTAACATGTTTAATAGTCTGGCACTTGGTGACACACAAAAAGTTCACTGCTATTATTATTAAATTTGGGTAACATCACAGATAGGTGAAGAAGCTATTTTTAATCATTCTGAAATCATGCCAGTGAATGTGAGGATGAGTGGTAGCACGGAAGGTGACTTCAGAGAGACATACATTCAATCCAAGCTTGAGCAAAATAACGGTTTTCATTAGTGGTGCCGTAGAAGCTCTCTTGACCATTTCACCTCCTTGCAGGACCAACCAGTGCTTGTCATGCTGTGACAATGACAGAGCCCATGGTGTGCGAGTATTGAGCTGTGTGGCCACTCTCTGCTCAGGCAGTACGCTCCGGCTCATGCGGTAAAATTGTATATTTACTATTAATAAGAGTAAGTTGTGTTTGTTCCCAAATCTTCCTATGCCAATTATTAGAGCACAAGCCCCCACTGTAAATATTGTATTTACATAATTTAAGTAATTTCTTGAAATCGGTGAGATATGAGTGTTATTTACGGCTGCTTTGAAAGGACTCAGTAGAGGGAAGTTGCTGAAAATATTGCTGTATAATTAAGCGAGAGCAAGAGAACTGTAAAAGATCAGGAAAAGTTGTAAAAATCAGAGGTTCTACACTCAGCTACACTCAGATTGCTCTGCAAACATTTTAAGTACTAGATCCATTTTTAAGAAGCCTAAAATGGAAATCAGGGATGACGAATTATTGGCGTTATTTATATATGTGATTGAAAGTACACTTATCTGATTAAGTTAAAATAAAATATGAGACATATTGATGCATTATTTTTTATGATTCCCTGCTTAGGCACATTCTTTTTTACAGTAATCAACTACTACTTCCAACTGAGTTGGAATGGGGGACATCTGCCAAACTAGACACTCCAATATATACATTGGTTGATGCTCAATATATAGCCACCACACTTCAGTTTGTGTTTTCAGAAAAATCTTGATTATTTTAATATACAAATTGTCACATAGCTCAACTTGCGATTTTTCAACTTTACAATGGTGGGAAAGCTGTATGCATTCAGTAGAAACTGTACTTCGAGTACCCATATGACCATTCTGTTTTTCACTTTCAGTATAGTATTCAACAAATTACATGACATATTCAGCAATTTATGATAAAACAGGCTTTGTGTTAGATGATTTTGCCCAACTGTCGGCTAATGTAAGTGTTCTGAGCATATTTAAGGCAGGCTAGACTAAGCTATGATGTTCGGTAGGTTAGGCGTATCAAATGCATTTTTAACTTATAATATTTTCAACTTCTAATGGGTTTATCAGGACATAATCCCATTGCAAGTCAAGGAGTATCTGTAATTCCTTTTTAAAGGCATCAAGAAAATTTTTAATAATGCCTATTTCACAGGTAATAGCTCATAAAATTGAAAAAAGTGGCACAAATTTATGAAATCTTAGCAGTAAGAATCAGTTTGAGTCCTACTAGTTGACTACTATAAGTAATTATTTTTTTGAAATCCACAGAGTTTTTTCTCAGTCTTAAGAGTTGGAATATTTGGAAAAATCATTACCCAATTTTCCTAGTATTTATCATGACATATGTAGCAAGTCTGTCACTCATATGTAATAGGCATCAATAAGTCTAGAATTAAATGAGGATTGAAAATTCTAGAACTTATAAATATGATACCTGAAAACAAAGCTCCAAGAAGCTAGGCTGAGTTCAAACTCAGGAGCAGGTGGTTCTTTGTAGCGGGGTTACATGAGTGAGAAATTGGACACAGAAAAAGAGTGTTTTGAGTGGTGAAGAGACTTCCCAGAAGCATTCAACCCAGAGGAAAGCCGACGTGTCAGAGCATTATAAACCCCCTCTCCCTTGCAGAATTTTGCCAAGGCCCTCACATCGAAGGAAGTCACACCTGGTGTAATACTGCATTTTCCAATATAAATTAAGAATGGAAACAAATATTAATATCAAGAGATATAACTGAAGGGGAGAACTTTGAGCAATTACAGACAGAAAGGCATAGAGTTCTCCACACTTAGCACATTAGAACTGATACCAGAAAGTGGGACTGGGTTGAAGACACAGATCAGGATGAGGTCAGAGACAGAGCTGTGTGTAGGAGAGACAGAACCCAAATTCTTAAGATATTCTAGTTTTGCCTTCAACAGTGATGAACTAGCTTGTATCAGACCAACTAACTACCAAGAACAACTAGAAAAAATGAATAGAACAAAATAAAACAACTTGGTTTAACGTACTGGAAAGCTCTTAATGCAGCCAGGACTTGAAGGCCAGGATCCTGGAGAGGAAGGAAATACATGGAGGTGAGTCAGATATTCCAAATTGCTTTTCCCCTTTAGGCTTTGGCTTTTTCACCAGCCATACAAGGCTATGAGGCAGAGGAGCTGAGCACAGCTTTTGTTAGTCTCACAGGACTGTGGAGAGAAAACGACTTGAGCCAAGATCCTGAGGAGAAAGGAAGGACAGAGAAAGGAGCCCAACATTTGGCACTACTTTTCCTGCTGAGGCAGTTGCTGATTTGTAAGAGTCATGGTGAATAAAGTTTGCAATTCTGAGTAGAAATTAGTGGCTAAGAGGTTAAACAGCTTTCAGCAGCTTCCAATTTGGGGAAGATTAAAACTGGGAGTTAGAAGGAAGAGACACACTGGTAAGCACCCCAGGCTTTCAGTGAGGAACCATGAAGAGCTAACCCCATGGAAGAAGAGTGGACCATAAATAAAACATCCCTCACAAAGGCTGAAATACAGACTCAAAACAGCCCAACCTAAGGCTGATTCACGTGATCTGTCATACTCTAACTGCCTGCTAGAAGTACAAGCAAATCTTCTATGAAGGAAGGAAATGTCATACAGAGCCTCTACAATTTTTCATAGCCATGTCTGGCATTCAACATAAAATGATGAGACATACCAGGAAGCAAAATCGTGAAAAAAAAACAAACAACCAAATAATAGAAACAGACCCAGAGATAATCTGGATATTATAGCTATCAGACCTGGACTTAAAAAATAACTATGATTAATATGTTCAAGGAAATAGAAATCAAGGTGGAGAATTTTAACAACAAATTGGAATTTATAAAAAAGAATCCAAAGAAAATCCTAGAACTTGTAAATATGATACCTGGAATTAAGAACTAACAGGTTTAATAGCAGTTCAGATCAGCAAAGGAGAGGATTACGAAACATCTAAACTAAAGTATGGAAAGGAAAATGATGAAGAACATAGTAAAAAAAAAAGCATAAGAAATATATAGGAAGTGATGACAAAATTGAACATATGCATAACTGGAGTTCCAGAAGAAGGGGAGAGAGAATATTGGGTAGAACCAACGTTTGAAGAAATAATGGCCAGAATTTTCCAAAACTGAGAAAAGATATCAAGCCATGGATGCAAGAAGTGCTAAAAACCTAAAACAAAACAAAACAAAAACAAAACAAAAAACAAACAGAAACCATGCCTAAGTATATAGCAAAACTGCTGAAAACCAGAGACAAAGACAAAATTTAAAAGCAGCTGTAGAAAAAGATGTTATCTTCAAACAAGCAACAGTAAGACTGACAGAAATGATGGAAGCCAAAGAGAGGAATGACATCTTTAAAATACCGAAAGAAAATAACTGTCAATTTATTTTTAAAAATCCTCCAAAAGTGAAGGCAAAATGAAGACATTTTTTGACAAACAAAATGTGAATTCTTTGCCTGCAAATTCTCAGTATAAGAAATGGTAAAGGAGCTCTTCAGGTAGGAGAGAATGATCCCAGAAGGAAAATGGACAAAAAGAAAGGAAGAACAATGGAAAAGCTAAACATATGGGTAAAGCCAAATGAATATGGATTGAACAAAATACTAATAATGTCTTATATGGCTAAAATATATGTAAAATTTAATTATTTGCTAACATAGCTACTTAAAGTGGCAGTAGGGTCAGGGGAATTAAAGTGTTCTAAGGTCTTTGCACTGTCCAGGAAGTAGTAAAAGTATATTGGATGCTAGTATATTAGATGCCAATAAGTAAAGGATGTATGTTGTAAAAGAACGCATGCAGTATTAATAGAAGAATGTTAAACTATCATGGCAATGGAGGTTGGAATTATAAAATAAAGATCTAAACCAGGCCATACACATGCCCTGCAACAAATACTGCTGTTGTCTTAGGACCCTAATTTGGAAGGCTTGGGGGTTAACCTCAGACCTCAGACTCACTTCTTTGTATTTTATATGTACTTGCCATATATATATATATATATATTTGCTCAAGTTTGGCATCACTTATATGCATGGGGTGAGTTTGGAATTACTGGCAAATTCATTTGAGAAAGAAAACCCTTTGGACATTGGTACAGAGGAAAACTTCACCTCTAAACACCCAACCATGCTTGCGGTCATGATCACAGATCACAAGCCAGGTAAACATACCCTTTATATTTGCGTTGATTCTTGAATACATTCTGTGAAGAGATCATTACATTTTAAAGAATAAATTCATTTTGCTCCGGATAATATGTTTGTGTCTCTCAGTTCTTCTTTGTTCAATGCGTGCACCTGTGAAATCCTATGAAATAATTAGTCTCTATATCATATTACAGAGAAGCAAACAGTCTCCCCTTCCCTATACCTCAACAAAAAAATTCCCAGTTAGAATGAGATGTGTTTCCATGCATTTAAAGACTATTTCAAAAAAGATTCCGGTTCCCCCAGTGCTACCCTAGAGAGCTGCTCTTAGGAGCTGTAGCTATCAATGAACAGGCTGCCCATAACATGCATGGATCAATGCTCTTTAGAATAGCAATGGCTTGCCAGTTAATAGGCTTTTGATTTTCTTTGCCCATTGATTAATGAAGCTTTTGCTTTTGAATAGAAAGATAAATTAAGAAGTACTGTAACTGGAGCCTACCGGGAAATAGGTTGTAGTTTGTAGAACTGGCGGTAGCTATGGAGACAAAGAGGTAGAACGGCTGACTGCTAAAGCAGTGCTCCTGTCAGGGAACTCGGGGTGGAAGCATTCAACTCAATTCAACAGACCCTTCTCAATGTACTATGCACCACATGCAAAGCCCCACTGGGGAGACAAAGAGGTGAGTCCAGGGCACACCCCAGTTCAGGCTGACTCCTACTTTTGTTTTTCTTCCAGAGACAGGAATAGACACCCATAATACAGGGCAGGAACTGGGTCGAATAGGGGTACGAGATGTTCTGGAAAATCCAAGGAGGCAGAAATGATGTGCATTTGGAAGGACCAGGAGATATATCATGACAAAGTGAGGCATGGAAGACTGGGTGGAATTCTGATGGTTACAGATGAGGGGTGAATGGTCTTCTATGGATGGAAGCTTTATTGGTTACATGGTGCCAAAAGGGCAGGTTATAATTTGGGGGCAGAATCTAAGGAGGCAGCAGACTATCCCTTCATGAGATGGGGCTCATTTCATCTTTTTATTCATATATTTCTATCTTAAAGAAAAGTTGCTATGCTTACATAGTTATAGAACAATTGGAACGGTGACTTTTGGCTTGATAATTTCTGTTGCTAATTTCATATCCCATGAAGTTTCAGAGGCAATCTAATTTTCTTCTTTCTCTGAGAAAGGATTTTAAGCTGTTGCATGGAGTATGGAGTGCATTAGAACCCAGGAGGATGACATGATGTGTCTCCCACACTGGATCTTATCCATCTCTGTGCTGGGGTGTCTAGCACGAGGTCTCACCCAGAGCTTTGCACATAGTTGATGTCAATAATTTTTTGTTGAATGAATGGATGCCCTGGTCTCTGGTCACTTCCCTGCTCAGAAACCCTCAATGGCTTTCCAGTTCCTACTGGTCTATTTGTAATCTCTGCAGCTTGGTTTTCAATTTCGTTCATGAAATGACCCCATCTCTCTTTACAGGCCCATCCCCGACTACTTTATGCATCCTTCACTCCAGGCAAGCTGGACTCCTGGGTGGATGGCTCTTGGTTAGAGGGAGGGCATCTTCTATGGGCTACCAGAACTCGTTTTCTTGGGGAATGCCATGCTGCCCTTTGGGAGAGATTCAGGAAAACAGAGCTGAAGAACTGCATAGACAGGAGGGACAGTCCACAGATGTTCCGACCAGAGGTGCGAGATGAAGGATGCATTCTCAAAACAGACCTGAAAACCAGATGTGCAGTGGCACGGATTCAGCACTTAAAACAGATACCCCATTCAGACAAAGGCCCATACTGGCTGCCTTCCTAAGATGCTCAGTTAATGAGTCCATCCTCAGACACAGAACAGGTGACAACAAAAACTGCTACTCTGGTCCTGATGAGGTCCAGCAAGAGGAAAACAAGAAAGGAGCTAATTTTCTTTTAGCATCTACTGAGAGTTCAAAAAATTGAGTTCAATGTTGCTTATGACTGCTTCAACTCCCCAAGGCAAGGGTAGACCCTGCTCTGTGTTCCCTGTGCCCTGTACTTGACTTTCCTAGCCCTAATTGTACTGTAATCACTCATTTTTTTTTACAAACTATTACCATTTCAGTATATAATCAATACATATAATGAAAACATTAATGAGATATTTTCTATTTTTTTAGTTTCATGCTCACTGTGGATTTTTTAAATGTCACATTCCTCTATTTTTCTTTTATCATTATTTTAAATTTACAAGTAATAATTGTACATATTTGTGGGGTACAGTGTGATATTTTCAAACATGTATACAATGTATAATTATCAAATCAGGGTAATTTGCATATCCATCATCTCAAACATTTCTTTGTGTTGGAAACATTCAAAATCTATCTTTTAGCTATTTGAAAACACAGAAGAAATTGTTAATTATACTCACCCTATAGTGCTATAGAACACTAGAACTTATTCCTCCTGTCTAGTTGTAATTTTGTATCTGTTTTCCAACCTCTCACTATTTCCCTCACCCACTCCCCTTTCCACCTTCTAGGAACCACTGTTCTAAATCTCTACTTCTATGAAATCAACTTCCTTAGCTTCCACATATGAATGAGAACATGTGGTATTTATCTTTTTGTGTCTGGCTTATTTCACTTAACATAATGTCCTCTAAGCTCACGCATACTGCAGCAAATGACAGGATTTCACTCTTTTTATGGGTGAATGGTATTCTACTGTGTATATGTGCTACATTATCTTTATACATTCATTTGTTGACAGACACTTAGGTTGAGTCCATTCCTTGGTTTTTGTAAGTAGCGCTACAATGAACACGGGGGTACAAATGTCTCTTCGACATACTGACCTGTTTCTATCTTAGTCTTTCCCAAGAGACCACGAATGCCTTAAGGAAAAGTGATTTCCCAAATACAGTCATGCATGGCTTAATGATGAGGATATATTCTGGGAAATATGTCATTAGGCGATTTTGTTGCCAGGCAAGCTTTAGAGTATGCTTACACAAACCTGGATGGTCTAGTCTACTACACACCTAGGCTATACGATATGGCCTATTGCTCCAAGGCTACAAACTCGTACAGTATGTTACCCTACTGAATATTTTAGGCAATTGTATTACAACACAATGGTAAGTATCTGCGTATCTAAACATAGTAAAAATAAAAGGTGGTATACCTCTACAGGGCAGCTGGAAGTTGCTCTGGGTGAGTCAGGGAGTGAGTGTTGTACATTTAGGCTACACTAAATTTGTAAAAACATATTTTTCTTTCTTCAATAACAATTTAAACTTTGCTTACTGTAACTTTTTTATAAACTTTGAAATGATTTTTAACTTTTTGACTTTTGTAATAACACATAGCTTAAAACACAAACACATTATATGTTGTGTAAAAATATTTTCTTTCTTTATATTTTTATTCTATAAGCTTTTTTAAATTCTATAAGCTATCCAATTTTTTTCACTTTTAAAATTCTTTGTTAAAAACTAAGACACAAACACACACATTAGTCTAGGCCTACACAGGGCCAGGGTCATCAGTATCACTGTCTTCCACCCCCGCACTTGTCCCATTGGCAGGTCGTCAGGGGCAATGAACACACAGAGCTGTCATCTCCTGTGATAACAAAGCCTTCTTCTGGAATGTCTCCCAAAGGGCCTGCCTAGGGCCATTTTACAGTTAACATTTTTTAATAAGTAGAAGGAGTATACTCTAAAATAAATAATCTTTCTATACTATAGAAAGTATAGTATATAAATACTAGGCAATAGAAAAACTTCAGCTCCAGTATAATTGTTTTTTTTTGGACAGGGTCTCACTCTGTCATTCAGGCTAGAGTGCAGTGGCATGATCATAGCTCACTGCAACTTCAAACTCCTGGGCTCAAGTGATCCTTCTGCCTTAGCCTCCCAACTAGTTAAGACTACAGGTGTATGCCACCACACCTGGCTAATTACTGTTTTCTTTTCTTTCCTTCCTTCCTTCCTTCTTTCCTTCCAGATGGGGTCTCGCTATGTTGCCCAGGCTTTCATTATAATCTTACAGGATCATACATGGTCCGTCATTGACCTAAACGTCATTATGTGGCTCATGACTGACAGTGTCTGACCATGAATGAATGAATGAATGAAGTCTATGCTAGCTGCATACACCTTTTTTACCACTAGATGGCAAATAGTCATTGAAAAGTCCAGCTCTCAACTGCCACAGAAACAGAATCTGGTGCAAAATAAGTTTTTCGGTACACTGGATGAGTGCATACACCACAGTGACATTTTCAGGGCTGCCTATGCCTCCTCTCTGTTAGCAGAGAGAGAAGAAAGTGTCAGAAGGGAAGTCAGGAGTCCTTTGTTGCACATAGGTGCTGCCATTAGCATCTGGACAAGTTAAGTGTATTTTCTGCACCTCAATTTTCTCACTTAAAAAAGCTAGTGGACTACAGCTCTGTTCATCACCAGGATGAGAGCAATCTACCAAGTAGATGGCAAAGTACCATGTGCTTTCTTAAACAATGTCTTTTAAAGATTCCTAAACTTAGATGTTGGTTGGTTGATTGGCTTATTTCTTTTTTTTTTAACTATAAAATAATTACTTTTTAAGCAGATAATGTGAAAACATGGTACAACATTGAAAAGGCACCGAAGGGAATACAGTGAAATTCCTCCCTCCTTTTCTTTTCCCACAATCTCTCAGCTTCCCATCCCAGAGGCAACCACTGTTAATATTCTTATATACCCTTCAAGAGACATAAGTAAACATCTTTAAAAAGTTAACACAAATGGAACATGCACGTCATGAATACTTGGCTGCACTTTCTTTTTTAACTAAACAATTTCTCTTGGAAATGTTTAATATCAAAATCTTATTTTTATTTAACTGGTCCCCTATTAACTGATATTTAAATTGTTCCACTCTTTCTGTTACAATGTTCAATAAATACCATGCGCCTATGCGTGAGTATATCCGCATATGTACATTCCCGGGTATGGATTGCTGGGTCAGAACAATGTGCTCTCCACAAAGTTACACTAATCAGCACTGGCCACAATCTGGGTATGAAAATGACTCTTTTCCTACACTTCTGTCAGCATATGGTTAATAGATCAAAAATTGTAGCTCTGTCGAATTAATTTTCATCTCTATGATTATAAATGAAGTTGAACACCTTTTTTTTTTTTTTTTTTTTTGCTTTATGTATAAGCAAGACCTACTTCTAATAATGTTTCTTACTGGTGAAGCCTCAGAGGATAGGCGAGAAGATTGATCTTATCATGACAGAACTTCCTTTTTAATTTGATTGATACAGAAAACCTGTAGCACGTCGAAGGCTTAAAACAGCCTTCAGAATAGACATCAAATATCTCGTTGGCCCATGCGGTGCCTGTGAGCTGCGGC